>JAHWXV010325980.1:0-10779 GCA_024586415.1 Phrixothrix hirtus
CACGCACACGCACACGCACACGCACACGCACACGCACACGCACACGCACACACACACGCACACGCACACGCACACGCACACGCACACGCACACGCACACCCACACGCACACGCACAAGCACACGTACACGCACACGTACACGCACACGTACACGCACACGTACACGCACACGCACATGCACACGTACACGCACACCAAAACACACTTATACGCTCGCCGTAGAATACGTGGGTATGCGCAGCACTATCGTGATGCCAATGTTTAAAGTGCATAAGGGCTGTTTAATATTTACTGGGTGATGCTAATGTGAATCTCCAAACTAAGGGTTAGATCAAGGCAGACTCCGAGAATCTTTATGTTAGAAACTGAATTTGTAATTTAATATTATATGTAACGATTGTCGTAAATTCGTAGTTGTACTAAAAATTAGTCCAACAGGAAGCGATGCCAACATTACTCTCGCATCTGCCCTATCACATCCAACAAGCAATGACCAATACCACAACATTAATGTGTAATCAGAATACTGATAATCATACTCACGAAACCCATCATAGGGACTGCTCGCATACAGCAGAAACAGGATTGAGCCCTGTGGTATTATTTCATTAACATTTACAAATTCTGAAAAGTAATGCATACCACCAGAGATGACATTCATATTGTTTACGTCTACAAAGGAAATACTTTATTAAAGATGCACTTATAAGACTGAAGAAGTAGGCAGAGATCAAGGATATCAGAGACTTCTTACCATTATAAAGTGTTTCCAATCGGAAAGAAATTCCTTGAAAAATGACTATTTTTGTCGATTTTCCAGGTTTAAAATTACTATTGATGATCATCTAAAATAGCACTGCAATTAAAAGATTACCACATTCTATTATAAATAGCTCATTCAAAGACCTTTTATAATGAAGACAACAATGACACTGGACGATAATTTTCTACGCCGTGATTATCCTCTCCTTTTAATGTAGATGTTACTTTCGGAATTTTAGCTCTGAAAGGAAGATGTCTACTAAAGAATTCATTTATAACCCATTAACATATTCATAGGTAGCCTATCCAACTCAATTGAGAATTTGTTTGGAAGATTCATTGTGAATACTTTTTGTCCATCAACAGGATTTAAAAATATTGTTGAATGAACAGATTTCGGGTCTCCATGAGCACCACTGCACGAAGGTCGATGAGAACCAACTGATGACAGTTGGACGTTAGAATTCTCGATAAGACTGCTATTTTTAGTTTTCTAACGAACATTTGGTAAAACGTTTTTTCTGTTTGTTTCATTCTTAAAAATTTATCAAGTTGTTCTAATTTTATTCTAGAATTAATTAATATATTTTCATTAATTTTTCGTTCCCGTTTGTTATTTGATATTTCAGGTCAAAGTTCGTTCCCTGCTTCACGGCTACTAATTTGAAACATTTTCTTCTCCTTCTTCTGCACCTCTCTTCATGTACTTTTTATTGTTATTGATCCTATCTGAATGTTTACTGTTATTATTGATGCCATCATAATGTTCAATGTTTCGTTTTAATTGTTTATTGAGGACTGTCTTGTCTTCTCGACAAATGTTAATTAACATTATTTCCTCGATTTCATACTTATTAAAATTTACTTCTTTGTTTTGACCATTAATTTTATTCTACTTGATTTTGATCTTCACGTGCACTTTCAAGTGGTAGATGAGGATGCAAGATTTGAGGAGGAAGCTACCTATTGATTATTTTTAACGGTCTTTTGTTTTTCTGTTCGGTGTCTCCGAGGATTTCTTTTTCTAAGCGGTTTTATAAGGAAACTGCACTTTGTTTTTAAAAATCAATCACAGTTTTCTTTAAGTAGCTCTCACTTTTGTTAAACTTTTGTATAATTTTAAGAAAACAGGTATGATACCTCCTTTAATTGGGATGGCTGCACTAAACATCTTCTATAAAGTTACTCCTAGTATTGAAGGTACTGTACTGCCGTTACAGATTTTTATTGCAATGCAAGCACTAAATTTTAATTTTATCGGTACCATTATTTCCATGTTTCGATAATACGTGTTTAAGCTTCAACCTATCAAATTTAAATTATTTTATATATTTAGAATATATTCAGAATAAGTTTGTGAATTTTAAAAGGCCACAGATATGTCAATTATCAATAGTTTTATGTTAATGTTTATCACAATTTAATATATTTATATTTGGTAAATGTTGGTTTCACGGTGTAAAGCGATCTTAGTGGCGCTAGGATTAGCGTACCAGAGATAAAATCTAAACGACCGGTGTTCGATTTTCGATCAAGCGAATCTTTCTAATATGAAATTATGACATTTTCTAAATTATTAAAATTTAATATTTTTCTGTTCCTACCACACTTTATACCGGGTGTCCATGGATAGGATTACAAAGAGGAAACACTTTTGTTAATATGCATTTTACAGAAAAAAGGTATTGTTTGTAAAAAATTTTGCTTTCCTCAAAACATCCAAAAATATAATTAGATTTGACTACAGACATTCATTTATTTATAAATTTAACATTATTGCAGCTGATACTTTTATATTTTAACTAAACAACAATCAGTTTTTAAAATAAATAACTTAATAAGTACGATTGGCTATTTTACATTTAAGTTTGTAAATAGTTTTAATGATAACAACATCGGAACGCAATTAGGTATACAAGTGCGCACTCGGTTTATGTGTCTAGAGATACTAACGATTTTATGTAGTAGAGTTTGCATACGGAGAAACATTTATTGGTAACAAGATGGGTGTTCGGCTCACTCAACATTATTGATACAACATTTTCTAAATCATTAGCTTCCTGGGCAATGGATTGGTAAAAATGGCCCAGTTGAATGGCCTGCTAGGTCAGCAGATATTCTGCCCATGGATTTCATTTTGTGGAGGTTAAAAGAAAAAGTGTAAGCTCATGATGTAGGACGTAATTTAGATCAATTAAAACAAGCAATGACGGATGCCGTGGATGAGATTAAAATGCCTGCTACGATATACAAAATTTACAATGAATTTATTAAGAGAATTGAAAAATATGTACTAGTTGGAGGCAGCTATATTGAATAGTGATTGCTTTAAGTTCTGAATTAATACTTATTAAGTTGTTTATTTTAAAATCTGATTGTTGTTTAGTTAAAAAGTAATATTGAATTTATAAATAAGTGAATGTCTGTAGTCAAATTTAATTATGTTTTTGGATGTGTTGGGGAAAGCAAATTCTTTTATAAAAAATTGCTTTGTTCCTGGAAATGCATATTAACAAAGTTTTTCCTCTTTGTAACCCCATCCATGGACACCCGGTATATATTTCTCTTATTTAATTTATAACTCGAAAATTTGGCAACGTTCGAATATCACATCATATTCAAATAGCGAAACAAGCCACTACTAATTCTATATTTAAGATTGTCTGCTTTATGTACTATAAAAATATTCTCGGAAAGCTGGTTGCGTAGTGATAGTTGAAAATCGTGTAGCGAGCGTCTTGCGCATTCAAGTGACCAATGTTATTTTTACGTCAACAACTACAATTTTGTTTACTGAGTAAAAAACGATAGTCTGGAGCTCTAGGAGTGAATTTCAGATCTTCAGCCTGTTAGAGATTGTGTTCTGGTGAAGACTATCAGGTGTTAGTCCTACATTATATTAAAAAGGATGGAATGTCTCTATGTATACACAGTGTAACTAACTACCGCCATTAAGTAAAATTGTAGGTGGAAGATGAAAAAAAAAGAGAATTTCTATCATAATAATAAGTCAGAAATCTGTATAATAAATTAAAACGGTTTGACGACATTGGTATAATTGTGTAGGCCAGTGTTTCACACCAGCTGATGTTAAAATGGCAGTAGGCTATCAAATAATTTTAATAATGGGCATGATTCAAGAATAATTAATAGTTTGCAACTGTTTTTATAGGAAACAACACTTTGATATCGAATTTATCCTAAAAATATGCTATGTTAGTTAGAGTTTATTAGACCGTCACGGTGACAAAACAAAAAAACAGAGGTAAATTGCACTCATAAAAATGACTTATCTAAAATGCTATGTCATTGATCTCTGTAATCATTTACTATTTTCATAGTAACATTTTTAGTTAGTAATTGCTAGTAATGATATGTAAAAATACGGGGTTTTAATTTGGGTATCACATTTGAAATTAGTTTTCAATAAATCGTAGCAGTAAAATGCCTATTTCATTTTTAAATTTGAAAATACATTATTTTGATTGCATTACTTGTTCAAGTGGGATGATATCATCAATGTAAATGTATTATAAAATTCCCGTAGAACGGTGTTGGTTTTGTTTGTAACGTCATCATATGCATGCAGCAGTTCTCAAACATATATTCCCTATCATATTTTTGTGAATCAGTTTTCAGTTTTCAATGTAAAAAGGTTGCGCATATCGTAATCAACTTTATTAGTCTTACAGAATAACAGTTTAAAATGATTCAATAACACTCGGTATAGTGTGAATTGAAGGTAAATGATTATACAAGAACTGTGGGCACTTCATGAAATAAATAACAAAATTTTCTTGTGAATTTTCTTTAAAGAAAGCATAGTTTTCAAAATACGGATAACTACGTTTTTAATTCCAGCCTTGTATAAATTCCGCTTAGTGGATTAAATGTTGTCAAACATATTCACAACGCAACGTATAATTTTGATTGTTCATTGTAGCGAATTTTGAGTTTTAATTATTTTAATCAAATAATAAATACTGTAAATATAAAATTCCCTTTAATTTGCATTTGAGACCTTCAACGTCAGTTATTGTTAATATGTACAAAAATATTTATGTTAATTTTTATTACCTACTTAAAGATCGTTATTCTTATTGTTGTAACAAATATAGGAGATACGTTCATAAACTAAGTTTCGTTTAACAGGCCAAAAAAAACAAGTACTTATTCAGTAAAAAACGTACCGTAAAAGTCTTTAAACTTTAACCTATTTTTCTACATAACTACGACCATTTTCCAAACACTTATTATAGCGCGGTACAATATTTTGCATTCCTTCTTTATAAAAAGGTACCGCAACAAAGTGGTAACATGTTCTTGGACCTCATCATCGTTGTTGAACCTCATGCCACAAAGGCTCAATTTCAGGTGCAAGAATAGATGAAAGTCACTAGGAGCAAGATTTGAGCTGTATGGAGGATGGTTAAATTATCCGCAACCTAAGTTTTCTAAGAGTTATTGTATCGCATTCGAAATGTGAGGGCGGGAATTGTTGTGAATCAAAACATGCGACTCGCAGTAAACACTTGCGTTCATTGTTTCGCTTTGCGATAAAAAATCAACCAGCAAACACAGTGCATATATTTTTTCGACTTGTCAAGTGTACCTCCACATTATCGAGTGTCGTTTTGATTCAGAGGTTTCATAAGCTACTCACGTCTCATCCACAGTCACTGTAGTACTAAGGAAGTCATCACTTTTATCGTCGTAACGTGTCAAAAACTCAAGTGTGCTTCCCTGGCGCGTGTTTTTGTGTTCCCAGCATCCACCGAGCACAGCTACCGAAAACACAGTTTTACATAAAATATTTCATGCAGAAATGCTCTTGAAATTTTGAAAAATTCTATAGAAAGAACAGAAATTGTAAACCTACGGTTTGCTTTAGCCTTTTCTTCAACTGCATAAAACAGTTTATCACTAATTAAATATGAACGCCCACGTCTTTCGTAACCGTGTACATTATTACGTTCTTCATTGAACTGTCTAACCTCCTTACCATTTTACCCATATACCTCACAGATTTGTTGATGAATGTGGACTGGTTTAATGTTTTTCGCATCGAGGAAACGAATTACATAACTAATCTCACGAACAGGTGGAATTGTAATTACCTTCGTCATTTCGAACAAGCACTACGAAGTGTACGCAACACTCAAATAACCGGAAATGGCTTCAACCATTTCTTAATGGGTCAACAAGTGCAGCCCATGCGCGCAACTGCATTCGTGGCGCTGCGATGGCAAGAAATACACAGAACTTAGTTTGTGGACGTACCTCGTACTCATTACATATATTTGATACAAATAAAACTACAAGCGTAATAAAATAAACAGATATTCTCAAATTGACTTGCATTGTTTACGTTTAAAACAGCATGCCAAAATATGGATTTAGTATTCAAGTAACTGTAAATCATCCAAAAAATATTTTAAATATCAATACCTTTTGGAAATTAAAGTGTAAGACAATAAAAAAGTGAAGCAGATATTTCCAATTAAAATTGTAGAATTTGAAAAGAACCGTGAGTTACTGCAAGCATTATCAGTGGCAATAATCGGCAATTTAAATAAAACTTTTCTAAACAGGAACACAGATTGCTATAAAAAGTCAATTTGAAGTTGTGTAATTCCTTGATTTGCTAACAGCTCTTTCATATCAGTATTAGAAGAGGATAAAAATCAATTAAATATTATTGTAAACCTATACCTAATTTAAAGGATGTACTCACGAGATATTTATAGTAATAAAATAAATGGAAGCATATATTAATTTAAAATGTTACTCGTGAATAAAAACCTGCGCCTTCTTAACTTGGGAAATATTAACTGAAAGTTTAAAAATTAGCGAAACATTTGGAACTGCGGACCACAGAATATTTATCGAAACTTCATAAAAAGGATTAAGGGAAACAATGCAATTTCTCAAGGACGATTACGAATTTCGGATACACAGCACCCACAGAAATTTTAACGAATTAACAGCCAGCTTCAAAAAGTGGTACCAGATCACGGGGAAAAACCAGTGTGTACTTATGTATGCGATCATCATTAATATTTCTTCAACAGCTATTTTGAAACTAGTACTGGTCATTCGACTAGCGATAATTCTGACAGCTTTTTTGACGATTTTCCTGATGTACTTAGTGCAATATCGTTTTTCATTATATAAAATGACCAGGAAATGGTTTTAGGTAATCATCACTTTCTTTAGAATACTTTAAAGTTTAAAATCTATTAATTGTTTAAAATTTCTGCGGATGCTTGATTACGTTGTACATATTAAATCAGCAACGGTGCCGACTACGTGGATACCATGGGTCTTGAGCAGAGAACATTTTCTGTGGGTGCCAGCACCCGGTTCAATTACGATTGTGAATCGAGTTGAGAAATGTTTAGTTTTGCCTGCAGAACAATTGAGTTGATACGCGAAGAACAGTTTGTTACTCTGGAAATTTTGACATTGACAGCACCGAACTTAAACCTCAAAACATAGATTTTTATTTACAAATGTAAACTCCCTTACGACTAATGCATAACCTCCAAAAATCAAAATTTTTTCTCTTGTCATAACGGATATTAGCTGGAGTGAACGTTATGAGACACCCTGTATAAGGAGAAGCACCTTGTTTCAATGCTTTATACCTCCGTATATGGTTTAATTTACCACAATACTTATTTATTTGTATAATATATAATAGTATTATAGTCGATTCAGTTTGTCAGAGTTCAATAAGTCACTGGATCCGTTAGAAATGAACAAGAATTTTGGATGATCGACTTGGAGAAACTTGGTTTTCTTAAACAATCACATTATAATCTTAAGACACATACATTTAAGCTTTTTTATGTAGATTAATAAGTAAAGCAAATATACAGTTTATCCATTTAATTAAATTACAATTCAAACACAGTTAACCTTTATGATAGTGGACAATCCTCGTGAAGAAGTAGTAGGAACTGAACCGTCCCCGTATGCCCGTCAAAATATTCCCACGGTAGGAATAATACAATTAGAAGACAAAAACTGGGTATCATTTTCTGTTTATTAAAATTATTTTGGATTATCTTATAATAACTTCCGTTTATTAGAAAAGTGTTTTATTTCTCTGAATTCAAATCATCTGTAGTATGTAAAAGCATTTAGATTAGTGTTAGAATCAAAAAAGAAATGTCTAAAATCTAAAGCTCGAATACCGAATCGATTTTATTTTATTTTTAGGTATTTTTGTAAAACTATAAAAGGAATTCATTTAAAAGTTTTATAAATTAGCAATATGTGACGATAACGAAGTTTTATTAGGTGTGTTAATAATTTAATAAAACACTAAGCAGGCTTAAAGCGTGGAAAATAAAACTTATTCAGTAAGTGTGAAGTAAAATATTTACACTAAGCAGACCTTTCGACCCTTTCACCGTCAAAAATTCAATACAATCCAGCTGACCAAGCCGTTGATAATAAGTTCTCTAAGATGATGCTGATATATAGCGACGACGGCATCAGTATAATATGAAAAGTTTTCATAAGTGGATCATGTGGGTTGTATGGAATAATTTGATCTAACAAGTACAAACAGCATACGAATATTTATTTTATTTTATTCCTTTTAAGACACTTATCCGTATTATATTTTATTGAAGCGAAAAATCAGATGGTGCCCCAAATTTCTTTTTATTTTCTAAGATGTTTGATATAATAGGCGGCTTTTTGTTATGAGCCTCCTATTTCTTAGGTTTTGACAATCTAATCGGTAACCTTTATTCTGTACTTGACTTGTATGTTTGCTTTCTTAACTTGCTTTCTTAACTTAAACGCAACTAGTGTGCGTGTCGAAAGTTATAAAATGCTAAACATAAATAATACTTGACTGACTTACATTTTAGATAATCACATGATTGCTTTGTGTTCCTATTACATAAACTCGAAATTGCGAGAATTGTTTCAGCCACTAATCGATATCTGTGTAGGGTATGATCCCAAATTCTCTTCTAATCAATTAACTTGAGTATTCCAGAATTACATCAATATCTTCACCCATTTTTTAGGTAATTTTTTAATACATGAATTATGGTTTTAAATAATTACTTACAGTATAATTTCCAAAAGTAAATTGTTGCTGGAAAGTTAGTTAATTGTTTCCGTACGCATATGATACAGGCTAACTGGATATTAATAATATCTCGTAACTTCTGCAGGTCTTACTTAGTTGTTTTGGAATACGGACAGTTCATGTTTTGTTCCAAGTTAACTTCTAAAGTTCAGAGACTTATACGATGTTAAATGAGTATGGAAACTGTCTGATTAAGCATAGAAGTTAAAATTTAATTCATTACAAATGCTTATGTTTGTAAATTATATTAGGCTTTAACACTCTTCTTCGAAGTATTTTAAAATCCACTGAACGTGAACTAACTGTTATCATTGAAAAAAACATTCTAAGAAATTTTTTTGCAATCCAGATATCCCGAGACCTTTGTAGTCAAATTTATGTAAATCCTTAAAACGTGACGGTTACCTAGATCTATTTTAAAAATTTGGTGTCATGTCACATTACTTCACGTTTTTGAGAAACTTGTACTCAGATGATCAAAAAATATGAGTAAAAAGAGAGGGTTCTCTTTTTACTCAAGCATAGAGTGACGTAACGTCGTAATAACATATGATAATTACACTTTTAACCAAAATAGTTCGTCCATTCTGACTAATTATTTATTTGAACATAGTTAAGCACGCGAGGAGTCTGGTATTTAAATAGCAATAAATACCTATTATCAGTTTAGAATCTTCGGTTCCCTTTCCCGTGTCAGCTATGAAATATGTCCGTTGAAAACTGATTTTAATGTATAAAATTTAAGCAACGACTACAACGAGAATTATTTACTTAATTATTACTAAAATGTTGTACAAATGTAAACATCAATACATTGCCTGAATTCTTCCTTAAACGTTTTATTTATTACTGAAGTATTTTGTATAAGTGTAGGATTTTCAGAAAGCGAAGAATAGGCAGCGAAGTGGTTTTAATGTAAGACAGCTAATGTATAATTGATTATAAAGACAACGTTTTCCAAATTATTTCAATCTAGATTTAATATAATTTTAATATTACTTATAGTTCCCAAGGTATTTGAATTATCGTCTGTAGACGCTTAATTTTGTTATATCCATCCCCAATGGTTGACAGTCGCATCCCCTCGGTTACTGACCCTGACAAATTATCAACACCTTTATTATCCTTGAGTCTCAACCATAAATATTACTGACCTGTATTTTGTAAGACAGGCAACTTCTTTTTCGGCTGCTAAGTAAAAGAAAGTTGAAGTCTTCGACAACTATATTTAAAATCGTAGAGAATTATTCACTTTCCATTCGTACTTAAGTACGAATAAACAATTCTAACCAGTAGTAACAACTGTCCAGACGAATAGCGAGATTGGTGCGTTGAAAGCTTTACCTCGATATAAATTTGACACTAAACTATTGTTGAGAATGTAGGACTGACTTTACCATAAATGCCATCCTATGCAGTGCATAGGATGGCATTTATGGTAAAGTCAGTCCTACATTCTCACAAAAAATTTAAAGAAATGTTGAGACCCTTGTTGCATAGCTAAAGTGAGATTTAGTGTTTTAATAACAAACTTTGCCTGCGGTACATAGCTCATCCAATGCTTCTTTGTGCCAATTCAAGGCGAGGTGAACAAGCATCCACGAAAGCTTATTAAATGAACCAGTCTTCATATATAAACTGTCGATTAGTAAGTTTTGCGAATACACTCTAAGTTTATTTCTTTTTAAATAGAAGTAGACACTCTCGGTAAAATGCCCGGTGCATATTTTTGTAACAATTTCTCGTGTCGAAGTTATGCGGAGATGCTCTGCAGCATCTGAAAGACACCCGCCACGTACGAGGGTGCCTTTTATCTTGTTACAAATGACCACTAGATGTCGCTAGTGTAATAAGTTATTGCCATATTCGTAAAATTTGACATTTTGTATTGTAAAATCCGTGGC
>JAHWXV010326121.1:0-13363 GCA_024586415.1 Phrixothrix hirtus
ACATACATACATACATACATACATACATACATACATACATACATACATACATACATACATACATACATACATACATACATACATACATACATACATAAACATCTCATTCGCGAATGAACAACGAAATATGGAGCTGCGTGTTTAACTTCGCATCAAAAGGGAACTATAAGAAACTTCCTAAAGGGCATTCGTTAGCAAATGCTTACATTAAGAAATATTTATATGTATTTTGCAATAAGCGGGAGGAGAGTTAGTGTGGAATTAGCCTCTCGGCCAGATTTGAATTGGTTATATTTTCTAAAATAGATGGAGGCAAACAAAATTTCCAAAGGGGCATACGTCAGATAGTGATGCTCAAACATTTACAATACAAACTAGTTACATTTTGTAATAAGGTTGGAAGACGGTTAGTATGAACTTCGTCTTCCAGAATTGTATTGCTTATATTTTCTAAACTAACCGAGGGCAAACGATAATTTCAAAGGGGCGTTCGTTCACACTAAAGAAATTTAACTTTTGAGTTGAGCTGGCAGGGCTAGTGTGAAGTCATCCCCCCCAGACTTGAATTACTTATATTTTTTAAACTAGACAGGGGCAAACGAAAATTTCAAAGGGGAATTCGTGGGTAAACGATGGGCAAACGTTTATAATAAAATGAATGTAACTTTTACGATAAGAGGGAGCTAGTGCGAAGTTAGCCCCTCCAGACTTGAATTGCTTATATTTTTTAAACTAGACAGGGGCAAACGAAAATTCTGAAAGGGAATTCATGGGCAAACGATGGGTAAAAGTTTACAAAAAGAAAACTTTGACTTTTTCAAAATCGGGCGAGAGGGGGGAATAACTTCACACAAGTTCGTATATTATGCTCTTAAATGCTTCCTTATGGCTGTGTTTAGTACTTCTAACCTCTGTTTCGTGTGTTTATCTCGAGTATGCCTTTCTTCATTTGTTTCCAGTCACCTCTGTTTTGCACAGCCCTTGTCTATCTTAAACCTAGGAATCGGTTTAGCTTGTCTATCTTTTTGATCGTTCTCCCTGTCAGCCGTTTGCCTTTTTATGGTTTGAATAGCGTAATTTCATTGTTGAACTATTATACTTGATTCTTAGTACTTGGGTAGCATATTCTCAATGTGTTATTTTTCCAATGTCGTCGTCCTTTGCTTTTATCCATTTGTTGGTTTAATTTTATCTCGTAATGAGATGGCCAATGCAGCTCATTTCATTGCCTTGGGCATAATTTGCAGAAATCAATATAAACCCCTTCTTCACTGCTGCATCTATAATGATTTATTCAACAGACTATGCTGAATAGTACAGTTCTATATATTTTATTCACGAAATAATGTTTATAATACGCTTAAGCTATTGAAGTTATTTTTACTTATAGTATCGAATATACTTATAAGATGCCTTTAATCTCAATAACCCAAAACGTTGCCTGTCAAATAAATTGTGTTTCAATTTGGCAGGCAAAACATCAAAATTTCCTGTCAAATTCAAGTATCTTTAATAATTTCGTAAGAAGCTAGTATAGCCGATGAAATGTTTGAATTGCGATATCTCTTACCAAGAACAATTGATTTTTAGAAGGCGCTGGACTTTGTTAAGCGAATTATTACGCTTTAAACTTAATTTAATTACCTCCCTCTGGACCAATTTATGAAGTTTCAATATTTTCTGTCTTTGCCAGATAACCACTAATACTAACTTTTTGTTATTAATGGAGGCGTTGGTATCTGTGGAACCACAAAATGTTAGTAATCATGCAAGAAGATACTCATAATTTTTAAATGATTCCTATGGATCATATAATTAAATACTTAATTATAGTCATTTCAATTCAATTCAATAATACTAGTAAACCTAGTGACAATTTCTTCATAATATGAATTATTTTGTGCACAAAAATAGCTTGTAGATAATATTTTTCAGTCGGCAAATCATAAGAACGAGAACGATTTTAGCAGATAGAATTATTACACAGTATTTCATATAATTTCTTAATTCAATTACAACGCAATTATTTATCTTTATTAGTTGAAACCGAATACTTGATGATATAATATAAGAATCCCTTTTAAAATATTTAGACTGAAACCATTGCAAGAGAGGCTGTGATGAAAATTGCTAAAGACTACGTCATTCCAACAATTTTCTGTAAAATATGCAAAGTATGTAGTGCTAAAGTTGAACTTACAAAAAGGTGCAGATGTCGCGGGGTTTCGCGACCAAAAAAGGTTTTACCTAAATGTATTCTGTTTTCGCTCGGAACGAACGCCGAATATTACTGGTTATTTCATATTTTCAACGCAATTTACATTAAGATACCATGTTATTCGTGTTATGCATATTTATGCGATATTAAAAATATAAATCCTTAACGCCTGACATTATAATTTAGTGTAAGTGTCGCAGATAAAATGGAAAAGATAAAGCAACTGCACTAAAACTTTAGTTCATTTCATTTATTATCTGCAGAACTTTTGGTAATACTAAGTACAAATTGTCTAAAGCGTTATTCTATGTAATGCATTCTATTACACAAAGTATTAATTTATATCGCAATATACAAAATAGTCGTATTATTGCGTTAAATATTTTTAAAACTTGAATATAATTAGTTCTAGTAAATATAACTTGCATCATGTAGAAATCCTAATAATAATGGATAAACACGCTCTAATTCATAATTTAAATGGTTTAGCAGCTTAAAAATAAGAAAGAAATTGTTTACCCATTTATCTAATCGTAGACGTTAGTCTAGAACCCCTGCTTTGAATTGTTCTATTATCAGTCTATATCATGAGTACTTTTGTTAAGAAATGGGCGTAAACGATGTTGGTTTTTGTTCGTGCCTGCGTTTCCAAACATTTGCGTTGTCAGTAGTCAGTAGCTACAGACTTAAATTCGCCTCTAACCGACCCACAACATTCCCTGGAGATCGTCTTTCAATCTGCTGCCTTGAATACGTAACTAGACTCAATAAACTTCGTTTCTAAAGATAAATTTATTCTGATGTATGTTCCCCGTATCGAGCAGTACGAAATCATAACTTTATTCCTCAAATAAAGCTCATAACTACCAAATAGAGAGAATAAAGGATGAAATTCGTACATTATAACGAACTTTGTTACATAAGTTTAGATGAGATCTCTGCAAGCACTTTGTCAATCTCTGCTAAAAAATAACGCTTCACAAGATTTAATAATTTGGTTTATAGTACGCTTGAATGTGTATTTCTTGCAATCACTTGCCATTTAACAGACCATTTCTTATTACTGCAATAACTCTTTGTTTTTTATTCAAATCAATTGTGCAGTGAGTTTTTAATATAGAATTATTGAGTAGGTTTTATTAAAGAGCTGTAAAACGTTAATATAAGCAAAATTTGGCAATCGTTAGTGTATGGAATGTCTGTAAACTGTAGTTTAACTATTGGGTATATATTGTATAATTAAAATAAGGCCACTTCTGTTCGATGGTTTTCATTGTATAATGACTTTCATAATGGTGTAAAACATAAAAAGCTTCCAGCTGAGCTTCCGCGAGTATATAAATATTTATTCAAATTAGTACACCTTTCTAAAATCATATGAACAAAAGCTAAATGTTTTTTGTTATACAAAATATAACTGATTAATTTTCTGGAAATGGAAATGTAATAACCAACCTCTTTTCTTTAATTAAATGGAATAACATTCATTCATTAAAATTGTGGTAAGCGATTCTCTGGTCGTATTTTCAGACATATTGCATTTTACATTCAAATTTTAAATTTAATTAAAACTACTTTGTAAAATAAATAGGCAATACCAACGTTAAATAAATT
This sequence comes from Phrixothrix hirtus, assembly GCA_024586415.1. Classification (NCBI taxonomy): domain Eukaryota; kingdom Metazoa; phylum Arthropoda; class Insecta; order Coleoptera; family Phengodidae; genus Phrixothrix; species Phrixothrix hirtus. Next base: position 3,833 of record JAHWXV010326121.1, read on the forward strand.
AAACAAAATTATTTTCGCTAATCAAATATGGGATATAACATTTGAAAAGTGTGTACCTATTTTTAACTGTTGATTTTTCGAAGCAGTTTAGGTGTATATTTTACTTTGATTTTAGCGAATGGTTAATAATCGACTCGATGTCTGCGAACAAATGTTTATTTTGTAAAAAATTGAGGTGTGACGCATGATTTCTTTAGATGACTGATATTTGTGTCGTATACCGGCCCTCTTATCGGAGGCTAGCTTATTATTAAAAATAAAACAGAAAATTGAAGCAAATGGATTCATGCTTGGAATAGATTCGCCGATTCAAACATAATTAATTCACTATAAATAAATATGAATAATGAAATAAAAATTCAGGAGCGAAAAGTTCCTCATGTGTAAATAACGTCATAACAAATGCAATATTCACTGAATGACAACGATAATCATTCACGATGACATAATGCGAATTACAGCGGTAATTCGCCAGGAATGGCGTTACTTTAGTGCGAATTAGAGCGACAATTTACCTATAGTGAAGTCACGAACTGATAAGTAAACTTTATTCGGGAAATATTCCGTCAAATACCACTCATGCAAAAAAATTTTCAGATAATTCTGTATAAATCGGATGCCCTAACAGAAATCGCCTCATTTGTGTTCACTGTTGTTTGAAAGAAACAATAAAGAAAACAAACACCTGCAGCTTTCAGGCAACACGTTTTATTTAGAGTTGTCGGTAATTTTTATGCACTTGGGGTAGTATACCAGAAAATTTACTAATTAACAAATTTTATAGTGACAAGGACTTGTATCTGGTACACCAGAGAGCAGTTTGTGAATGGTTTCATCGTATTAACTTCTGTCTGACAAGCTCACCGCTCCTATGTCCAAACTATAACCGCGAGAAACCTGGTATACATATAGGGTATCAATTTAAATTACAAAATGTTACTGAAATGCCAGTTATGAAGAATATATGAAAAATTATTGTAAAGCAAGTACAGAAAACTGTCAAATAATAGCGAGCTAATGCATACTTACAAAAGTTGAAAGTGTCATTGTTTAAAAACCACCTGTTCGTTCAAAAGGAAAACTGTTCTTAAGAAAAATGCAATACAGAAGTTCCGATATTAAAACTGACAAATAGCAGTAAACCAAGAAAGCACCACAAATTTTGAAATAAGCTTTATAAATGAATTTAGGGCCATAGAATAAACATAAAAGTTACCATTTGTATATGTACATTATCAAGAAAATTTCTTACATTATAATGGCAAAGATTTGTCTCTAGTACACCAGAGAGCAGCTTGTGCCCGGTTTCGCTTTATTGAGCATCGTCAGAAAAGTTTAGCGCCCCTGATGTCCAAACGTAAATCATGCGGAGCGTATGAGTTTAGGTTACAAAATATTACTAGAAGACCATCCATGAAATATTGATGGATGCTTGCAGTAAAGACCGTACAGAAAACTATCAAATAAGAGTAATCTAATTCACCCTTTCAAAAGTTTATTAAAGAACGTTTTTTTACCAATGAAGTTGTTCAATTTATACCTACCAAAGTAGATATCTGTTGCCCAATAAATTTTCAATTTACTAGTGATAAAAAAATAATAATATATTTGTACAAATGTTGATCATATTGTTAGCACCCTCGTAATTAATAATAAAAGAATTATTCTGTTCTCACATTAAAAAATTGAAATAAGTTAGTACCTACTTTAAATTTCTAAAATTATTGTAAATATAAATAACCTAACAGTATTTTTAAGTTTAAGAAAAACTTTCTGAGACAATAAAATAAAAATTTAACAAAGTTAAAATTGTGAAATTGTGCATAATTATAAAACTGCGGATTTGGATACAAAATTCATAGTATAAAAGTAAACTAAAAATCGAAGGAACACATAACTAATTGTACGATATAAGAATGCTTACAAGATAGCTCTTTGATTGTAGTAAAATATAGAAAGCTGCAATACGTCTACGAAATTTCGATATCATTACCTGAGTTACCCAATAATTAAAATCTAGGGATGGTTGCGATATTGGACGCCGATATGTAACGGTTCCCCAACTGTTTGCCATCACAAACACACCACTAACAATTTTCAAATGAGACCTTTGGTTGGTCAACTGAACACCGGAAAAGGAATGACAAAAAGTTATAAAAACCAGATTCACAAGAAAATTTTATCTTATTTCGTCGTACACGGTAATGCTTTAACCAATCGTGACGGCTTCTAGAGAAGAACCTTTGATGTAAATATGTAAATTCTACAATAACCTTGCTCGCTAAAGTTGTTACCCAAGTAATTGAAACAAATTACCTCTAATCAGTACCCCGCAGCAAAAATAAAGTTTATGGAAGAGTAACGTCAAAGAACATTATAATATTCAAGTTTATACACGGAAAGTTTTTAAACAAGATTTGTGTGAAACGCACGACAATTAAGGAAGTCAAAGCTTGAAGATTCGTACCCAGTTCAGCAGTTGCCTTGGAAACAAGAATCCTAAATTCTACTTGTATGTAATGGAAATATCTGGAAAGATATATATAATCAGCAAATAAAGATAATATCAAAATTAAAGTTACAACCTAAGTAAATATTTTAAAAGTTCTAAGACTAATACCTTTCCTTTAAAATGAAGCACAAGATAATTCTACAAACACCATTCATCCTAAAATTAATATTAATTTTAATGTAAACTAAATCTTTTTTCTACCTGTCGTTTAAATCTTTTAGTACATAGCCATTCAACTGCGGTTTACATTTGGCAGACGCGGGCTCTAAGGGATCTATATGAACTCGCCTTTGCATTTTGTTGTATAACTATTTCTGAAGGAACTGTATTCTAATTGTAGATGTAATAATTTGATTGCATAACTTTTATACTATTGTTTCTTTCAACTTGAAACTAAATAATTGTATAAAACTCATGCGATTTGTTACTTAATGGCTACAAATATTTGCCGTAAATAAATTTTGGTGGACCTACAAAAATTTTAAAAGAAATATTGAAACCGAAGAATAAAAATTTACCTCCAGATGGGACACAGCAGCACAGTAAATTTATTGTGCGGATAAAAAGGGTATTTAGCTCACGCTTATTTTAAACAATAAGGTATGGAAATAGTTTAGTTACCTCAACTGAAACCTTTTAAAGTTACGTGAAGTATTAGCTGCAAGAAAGTGCTATAAGGCGGGGTTGAAAATTTATATGCAAGGTGGCCTGGGTGGATTAGAATAACTACGGTGCCTAAGATGAGGAATTAAGGCTGTTGCAAGGCATATCCAGTTCATAGCAGCAATAGCTTTTAACAATATTAAAATCGTTGGACGCCATTGGGCATGGTTTAGTAGAAGCGAAGTTGTATTATAGCTAAACATTTATTATTAACCGACGACCAACGACAACCTCTGAAATTCTGTTAACAAAATTTAGGCAGATGTTGGGACACCGTCGTTTTTACTCACGAGAAATCGTTGTCTTCTTTTAAAGACGCCTCAATGAATTCGTGGCGCTTAAAAGTACCCGCTCCGATCCTAGACACATTCGAGAGCAAGAAGTTTATGAACAGATTTCCATGTTCTGTTGGGGTTGGAGGACAACAGGACCTAGTTAATTTGTACAAATGAGTTCACCCCATTTTACTGCGCAGCGATATATCGAAGTGTTGGAGAGCATTTTTGCTGGGTATCTGAATAGTATACTCAGAGGAAGCGCACGAGCAAATTTTATTAGTACAAGATAATTCGCCTATGCATACCGCTAGAGTAGTGAGTGTTTGGATTGGACACTGTCCAAAAACCCACGCCATCCCTGGCCAGTCAAATCACCAGACTTGAACTTCGTAGAAAGTCTATGAGGGTCAATGGTTTGTTGTTGAAACGGTATTCACGTGCATGAAATTCAATCACGAACTCTATCATAATTATTAGAACACTGCGCAACAATTTGGGAAAGTTTTTTTCATGCAAACCTTTTTGAAAAGTTGATAGCAAGTATGTCCGCACGCTTACAAGAATGCATTACTAGATATGCTGGACATACACATTACTAAACTATTGGATACTTAGGTTAGTGTATGGCCGCTCCTGCTTATTCCTGTGACTCATATAAAAGGTGATTTTGAAATATAACGAGAACTTGGACCATATATGCCGAGGTAGCTCTAAATTGAGAGAAAATATTCTTTTCAAGAAATTCTTTGTCGTTTAAAAAGATACCTGTAAAAAATGCTAAAGGACTGTTTGAAAGTTCCTCCAATAACGGAACAGCTGAATGTGTCATTTTAAGTGACTAAGCTATAAACACATCACGCAATTGTTGCCATTCTAGAATGGTTAATGTACTAAAATAGGGGGGTAGTCACTGCATCTATGGCGATGCGTCCGTTTACAAACCTTGTATGTAGGATGTAACAAAAGTGATAGCTGGCTATATCTAGACGGCATCTACGAATAAAAGTTGTGCCATTTCCAATAGAACCGTAAGGGTAGTGCGAAACGTGATCAGAAAGAATTCGGAAAATTCACGCGTATCCGCAATATTTATAATTGTGGAAGTTTAGTAATTAAGACTTCAATAAAACAAAATAAACCTTAAGTGTGCATTAAACGAATACCGTTTAGAAGTGGGTGAATTTAATTTATTTCAAACTAAAGAATTGCATAACTTATAATTGGTCCATTTACAGTCTCACAACATTGAATAAATGAATCAATAGGAACCTGTATCAATTAAGCTTTAAGTTAATTAAATATAAAGTTGCAAAACACTATGCAATGCATAAATCAACGTGTATCGTCCTAATAATCCAAATAATTAATATAACAATAATCTCTGATGATTTAAATATAAATTAGTTAACGAAAAGCAATTAAGTATAATTACGCAACATTGCGCCATATTACGCAAGAATTTGTCTCTGCTGATTAAATAGTAGACAGAGTAAACTGTTGATGACCGAATTCATGGGAAAAAGGCGAGAATATGAGTTTAACAATAAATAGGTTGCTTTTGCACAGAAAAAGAGTATTTGTGTGGGACTCAACATAGAACCTAGTTCCGTGTAAAATCACACTAGACTTTATAGAGCTTTTCTGTGAAATCAAGCCATTTTGTATATAAATTTTGCAGCGGTATTTACGTGACGTATTGTCGACTCTCTGAGACTGTTAAATCCTGAATACCGTTCAGATTCAAATCTGTACAAAATAACTCAGTCAATGCGAGATCTATTTTCATATGTCTAGATTATAATCGTTCGTCCCGTTACCAGTTGCTTTGAATCAGGAATAGCCTAAGCTGTAGAATAGGACAACCCCAGAGGCGCTGTCCACACCGAACCGCCAATCCGAAAGACTTTGGGCCAGATACAAGCGAGTTTCTCGATAACCAGTTGTGTTCGACGTTAAACGTCCACAGAGTCGTTGCGTGTCGAGTTGTATCTATAGCGGAAGCGCAACTACGCTGAATTAAAATTATACATGTAACCGTTAACGTTTCCTCGCATGTAGTCAAGTTTCTCTGTAACAACTTGCAAATGACACCTGACGTCGGGGCGTTTAATTGTACTGTGTGGCAAGAAAAGTTGCAAGTACATCTTAGGGTCGTCATATCAAGGATCCGTCCCCGTTTACCGTCGAAACAAATTATGTACACAGCCGCCGCCAGAAGAGACACACTCGTGTCTAGATCTCGAGGTTCACTGAAAGCTTATGCGTGTAAAAGTAACAGGAGAATAGAAGTCGACGGGAACGAAACACGCCACGTCGATATTCATGCAGCGTCGCCGCGACAAATTAAATAAATCTCTGTCCAAAACACATAGCCATTTATCTTTTGCATAGCAATTGTTAATCTCAAATAATCTTTTTCTTTGTTGTTTGTACCGTCCGAATGTTGTTTTAATTTTTCATGATTTTATGTAGATACATTGTTTTGTAAATAGTATCATTTTTTTAAGAGTTGTATGCACATAGAAAATACATCTAGGCAACAAAGAGAATATAACGAAGCAGAGATATTAAAGGCGGAGCTAAGTCAGTAGTTTAGTGTGAACTCATGACTCATAGCTTTAAATAAAATGTGTGATATTATTCTTGTAAAATTACATAAACGAACTCTTAACAGTAACTACCCACTAATATTGCAATATTTTTTGTAAAAGTATATATATATGTGTAGGTAATATATTCGTTCACAGTATTCTTTGTAAAGTACATACATAAGTATGTATGTATGTTACATATACATACTTATATGCTATATACTATATTTTCTAGAATAAAGAATATATTTGTGTAATACATTTAAAAACTATTTTTACTGTTATCCCAAAGCAAGTAATAAACATGTATATAAATGACATTAAGTTAATAAAGGAGTTGCTGTATGTTATACGTGCCTATGTATGTATATTATAAAGATGTATATAAACTTACTCAAAAAAATTTCCATACAGCTAAGGCGCAAGCGAAATAACATATGGTTAATTGTTAAAATGTATGATAGGATAACAATATATGGAAATTAAAAGATCATATTATGGTTTCAATGTACAGACAGGAAATTTGAAAAAAAATGACTAATTTAATACAAAATCTCTAAAACTAGGTAGAAATATATTAAAAAACTTTACGTTTAATATTACCTACACATTAATTACCGCTCATTTGATTTATTTGTTAATTCAATAAACTATACAGTCATTACTTGTATTAAATCACAGTGTGAAACGTTTACCTTTTAAAATGAGAGCCAAAAAGTGTCAAATTCCACGATAGATCTGCGATATCATTATAGAGTTGTTGTAGAAGAACACATCTTTAGACAAAACAGCCAAAACAATTGATGAATCACGTTCAAGTGTACAATATATTGTTAATAATTATAAAAAAAAGCAGAGTTATCAAAAGTGAAACCTAGAACAGGTCGCCTAAAAAAGTTTAATTGTGATTAATGTCAGATTCTGAAAAAAATAGGGAAGGACCCTAAATTAGGCGCAGAATAACAATAAGTGACTATAAATCTTTAAATCATACAGAACAGCACTCAATATCATGGACGAAACGCTTAAAGAAAACTGTGTCATTCAGAAGTAAACAAAAACAAACAATTGGAATTCTCTAAAAACTGCATCAGATTTTTCAGAAAAAAGTGAATCCAGACATTAAAAAAATAAAATTTGGCAAAGTCTGACAATTAAACGTGGTGGTGGAAGGTTAGCGTTTTAGAGGGGTATAAGTCGGCAGTTGCAACGGGTAATTTGCAATTTATTGATTTCACAGATAAACATATTTATTTAAATATTACTTCAAAATCAAAAAATATTTTCCCTCACCTTTCTCAACCTGGCATTTGAGATAAAACTAATACAATAAGAATCGAGGTCGTTACCTTTTTTACCAGTGGTGTTCAAAATACTGCCCTCCACAAGTAATTCACGGTTGTACTCTACGGCGTAATGATTGTTGAGTTAGGAATGTTTCGGGGAAATCACCAATGGTTCGAGCAGCATAATGTATTCGTTCTGTTAATTGTTCTAGGTTATTAATAGGCACTGAGTAAACTAATTATTTCATATAACGACATAAATAAAAAACACAGGCATTCAAAGACGACGTTCAACCTAAAACTAAATGTAATTAAATTAATAAGCACGAAAAACTAAACATTCTTACAATTGGGCAACGAAAATATAGACACTACTGTTCAAAAGTGTGTAAAAAATACAAGAATCCTGATAATTAATATCCTCAATTTATTTATTTTCGCTTTTAGGATGATGTAACAAACTGTGTGATGTGCTTATGGTTTATTTAACTAAAGAAATACGTTAACTTGTTCGCTATTGCAGATACTTTCAAACAATTCTGCAGCTTTATTATAAAAGCGTAGTTTTTCGGAACGACAAATAATGTTTTAAAAAGAATCGTTTTCACTTGATTTAGAATTATACCCCCGTATTTAGTTCAAGTTGATTGGTGGGTTTTAACATCACCCTGTGTATCTATAAATATAATAATCGTTAATGAGTTTTCTTCAAATATTGTTGCACAAGCCTTAATAAATACCACTGAGTTTCGTCAAAAACAGGAAAAAGTCAAGTTAGCTTGGTTTCTATTTAACTTTATTCATTAGCGCATTCGGCTATTGCATGAAGTAAATACTGAGGTTTCCAAATAGCCATATGTCTTGGGATTCTAGAGTCGACAATTTCTGGCAACATACGATTCGTATAAAATCTTTTTAGTTTAGATTCTATTTCTATTTTCCAGAACATATTATCTTTTTCAATTCTCTGAAATTTTATTTCTTTATTTGTTCACACTTCTAACATGCTATTATGTAAATTTTAGTTGCCAGCGGGCCATGAAATTTTTCCGTAGAGCGTAGCTTATATACATTCACGCCAACCAAAGCCAATACATATCCTGTAAATTTTATATGTCAACAAATTTGGTGCGAAGAACTTTATTATTAAATTAAAGTAGGAAATTTATTTACAATTTTATAATAAATGCACGAAATAATGATCATAGCATTCAAGGCATTTGTGAACTCTTCGCTTTAAATTCTCGAAAACGTTCTGTAGAATATGATAAATTCAACCTGCCAGTTTGGCAGATAATTACTATTGAGAACGGATCAAGCTAAGACATGAGTTTTTTGTCACTCGGAACTAAAATTTAAATGATCGCATGGTATAGTACAATATTTCCTTTGGGTTATATGAAGCTGTCCTGGAATTTGATAATACCATTTACGTTTTCGGTACATGTTGCCTTTATGAGTCCAAAATTGTATTTTTTCAGTTTAACTATTTCTTCATTAGTAAGGTCTCGTGACAAAAATTTTACTTGTACCACTCCATTTTATTCGATTACCCATCTGGTGAAACACCAAGGCAGGTGATGAATTTACCGGTGAATAAACCACATTCTTTTACCTTCATATTATAAATATTTTCGAAATCGCGAATGGAATTATCTTCATATTTTTTGCAGGAGTGTTGATAGAATCATTAAAGTTGGTAAGCAAGGTTTTTACCAATTTTGCACAAGGTGCAATTCAGCCTCCTATAAATTGTCCCAAAGTTTGATGAAGTCAATAGATTCATACGTGCATTTTTCCATAATTCATTATCTGCTTGATTCCTTGTGGTTTTTTCTAACTCAATTTTTTTTCTTCTGTTGTATATAAAGTTTCAAGGAAACGACATTTTGCTGCTTCTAGTCCGTTTTCTTCCGTACCAGGCTTTATGCACATTTCTCTATAATGTTTCCTGTAGGGTTTACCTACAAAAAGTATTTTCTATATCTTTTCTTGTCTTCTTCATTGTTTTTGTTGAAGAATTCTCAATAATTTTGGTTTATTTCTTAATTCTAAGCGTTTTACATATCGTGATCGGCTCGTAGTTCTGTCCATAAGTTTGTGAATTGGATATAATGGTCGTTTCGTGTGTTTAACACAGCAGCAGCCATACACCTTGATAGGGTCCATACAAAATATAATTTATCCCCCCCCCCCCCCCC
>JAHWXV010326149.1:0-13167 GCA_024586415.1 Phrixothrix hirtus
ACACACAGACACACAGACACACAGACACACAGACACACAGACACACAGACACACAGACACACAGACACACAGACACACAGACACACAGACACACATACATACATACACATACACATACACATACACATACACATACACATACACATACACATACATATACACATACACATACACATACACATACACATACACATACACATACACATACACACATACACACATACACACACAGACATACACACACATGCACAAAAATATGTGTTTCGGATTCAGGGGACCTGAAAACGTGTATTTCCGAAAATGTTGCCCGAAAACATGACTTTCTCTATACTATATTCCATATACGTAAGAAAAAGAAAGAATTATTACCCATAGGTTTGCAAAATGGTTGAAATAGATAAAAGCAGAAAACAATTGAAAAGAAAGTTTATATCTCTTGTGGACAAAATCGAAATTTCAAATAGTTTAAAGAATGGAGAAAAAATATCATCTGCTGCAAAAACTTTAAATTTGAATGAATCTACAATTCGAACCGTAAAGGAAAATGACAAAAAATAAGGAAACCATTGACCCTCACGTACGAAGCGTGCTACTTGTACACGAGACGTTAATATGGTTAAAATGGAACGAGTTATGATGATCTGGTTGGAAGACTGTATATTCAAAAAGATAGCTGTCCGCGGATATCTTATTAAACAGAAAGCACTTAAAATCTACGACCATTTTAAAAGGATTGACCATTCTTCTTCAGAACGACACAGCCATACATTTACTGCAAACACAGGGTGGTTACAAAGGTTAAAGAAAAGGTACGCCTTGCACAACACCAAATTTAAAGAATAGGCTTCAGCTGATGCTGAGGCTGCCAAAAAATTTAAAATAGAGCTCCCTCGAATTATTGAAAAATGGGGATATGCACCAGATTAGATTTTTAATGTTGACGAGTCAGCATTGTACTGGAAAAATTTCCATCTCGGACCTACATTTCAACAAATGAAAGGCAGACTTCAGGGTTTAAAGCTTCCAAACAACGTATCATTTCTCCATATGTGTAGCAATCTATCAGGAAGTCTGTTACTAAAACCTATGATAATAAATTGTTATTCAACTCCTCGAGCTTTCAAAAATATTAAAATGTCTACGTCGCCTATATTTTGGCGAGCTAATAAGAGAGCGTGGATGATTCAAGAATTATTAAGGATTGGTTTTATAATTGCTTTATCCCACAAACGGAAAGCTATGATTAAAAACAATTTTAGTTTCAAAGTTTTGCTGATTCTTGATAACGCTAGTAGTCATAGTAAGGAACTGAATCACCCAAATGTGAAAATTGTTTATTTTCCTCCTAACTGCACTTCATTGATACAACCGCTGGATCAAGGAGTCATTCAAATCTTCAGAATGTACTACATACGCCAATCCTTTCAAACCATTTGAACAGATTAGAAAATAATGAAGGTAAAACTTTTCTTCTAGTTTTGAAAAAAATCTTCTATTTTAGATTGCATTCGAACTATCTCATCAGTTTGTGCAGAAATTAAACCATCAACACTTAATGCATGTTGAAGGCCTCTTTTACCTCAAATGGTTTAAAAGGAAAATGATATCCCACTCCCACTTACAAAAATAGTAAACCTTAATTCTGCTTTAAGCAGCAAAGGATTTGCAGATATAAACCCTGAAGATATAGCAGAACTACTTCGGGAAGAGCGTTTAAATGAGGAGGAATTGCTGGAATTAATTGGTGAATCTACCTCAAATACATTTGTGGAAGAAAACACCGATAACGAATTAGTTCAAACTTCAGTTATAATTTTAAAAAAGGCCTAAAGAATTAGAACGTCACTTAACTCAACATGATCCTTCAACGATGCGCAGTACAAAATTTAAAAGAGAATTTAAAAATTGCTTAGCTCAATAAAAAGGGGTTTTGGCAGAATTACAAAATAAAACTACATTTGAAAACCAAGAAGAAGATTTACAAAGTGAGAAGGATTTTCGGCCAATTAAAAAAAAGGGTTAGACGTCAATATTTGATAAATTAAGTTTTTTTGTTGGAAACAATTTTTTTAGTTTATAATTTTATTATATGAACTATGTATTATATTTAATAAACCTAAATTCAAATATATGAAAATCTACATATTTATTGTCATTTCTATTATAAAATTTTATTTATTAACCGTATTAATCATAACTTGATACTTTGAAAATGCAGTTTTTATATAGGTCTGATTTATGTACAATTTATTTATTTCTGAGATTCCATATAACACGGTACGAATTCATTTAATTTGTATTAATTCTGAGTTTCTTATAACGCGATTTCCGTATAACGTGGTTTCCGTATAACGCGATATAAATTAATCCGATTTGTCTTATTGCTGATTCTCATCATGTGGTTTCCATAGAACGCATTTTCTGATTTTAATTAATTCTGAATTTCTTATAATACGGTTTCCATACAACGCGGTACGAATTAATCGCGTTATAGGAGACTTTAATAGTTTGAAAGATCAGGTTAAATAGTAATACAAATATTAGTTGATTTTTCTATTAATTTATATTTTATGAAATTTGTCTGTATCATAGCAAATAAATAGAAATATATAATCTCACGCTTCAATAAAATATTCCCTTGATTGTAAATAGATTTTTAGGTAATTAATCAGGAAGAGAATGAACATCCCTCAATTATGGCGCTTAATTGGTTCCGCAGAAACGCAGCATCGTACAAAATTGCATTATTCAAAGTTAATAACCAATACAAAATAATTTCATTCATTCTGGTGCCTTTAAAACGTCAAACGATATTTTAAAGATCTATATTTTATGACAGTTTAATTTTCAGTGGTGTATAATCGAAGTCTGTTTAAATTATTAATCAGACTCTGTTTTTCTTGTTCGTAATATTTCATTACCTTTTTTATAAATTTGCTTAAATATATATATGCTTTTCCTGCAACATTTATCTCCATTGATTAATTGTTCGCATGTTCAACTGTGTGAAACATTTTGTCAAGTTTCTTTAATATCAATTTCTTATCTTGAACATTTCCTTGTTTGTTTGACACTAGTATTTTGAGTTGTCACTGTAGTTACACTCCTAACTGAAAACTTAAGTTTGCAATATTCAAAAATCTTGCTTTATGAGGTATTTAATTAAGCCAAGTATCGCACTTATCGAAAGTTTGATTCATTAAGGTCCTTAATTGAAGTCTATAAATAGCACTTGCTTGAGGATCTGATAATCGAGAGCACATACCTATTATCATTCAAAATAATATAAAGTATCGGCACTGAATCAAGTAATTCACGTTAGACCACAAATTTTTGTGTTTGTGTACATCTTAAATCACTTAATCAATTAATAAAGGAGGCATTTCACGTGTTACAACTAGAATTAAACACAACACAGCGTACACAAGGTTAGTAAATACAAGAAGTAAAAACATACACTAAAGGTTAAATAGAGTTCAATATCATAAGATATGTGATACCAATCTCTAAACACGCAATTTAAGGCTGTAATTTCTTGTGAAATAATGCCGAAGTACACAAAATATGGATGCTTTTACGAAACACAAAATTCCACTTTCAACATTTGTATAACATATTCAAGCTAATAAGACGATTTATTTAGAAAATTAAATTTCATTTGTATTATGCGAAGCTTGGTATGCAGTTACGTATTTATGTAAATTGTAACTGATGGCATACATTACCTAGTTCAGTATCCTTAATCAAGTAGCTGTAGCTGTAGCGTACTTTTAACTTTAGAAATTATCCGGTAAATACGAGAATTGTACAAACGTTTTCGAACCGCTCGTTTAGAACTCGAAGATACTTACCCCATCAAACAAAACAATACATTTCTTAAAAACTCGGTGTCCTAATTTCAAAGAAATTTTATATTGTTATAATAGCACCATCGCTTTTAAATATTTCATCCGAGGTCTTCCCTTCAGCTTTGGGGTTAAATAAAATTCACTAGGAGGTAGTCAATGCGAATATGGTGGACGTTCCATAACTTCAAATCCAATATCACGGATTGTACTAATAAGGTTTTTGTGGACCTTGCGTTCTCCCGATTAAGGAACATTCGGCACAATAACTAGCAAGGTTTTGTTTTATTAATCACGTTGGCTAAAAAGCTGCGGGCTATGAAACTTGCACACTAAATTTAAGAGAAGAAGGTCTACTTTCTACCAAACCTCTCCATGATAGGATTGACGAAATAGTTCAATATTTTATAAGCGGCAAAGATACGATCAAGATGTTTTGGAATACGATTAAATAGGACTAAATCGCCTATAGAAGAAATGATTCATAATTGCTTTGGTTCAGGCATCAATATTCAGAACAAAATGGCGTAACGCATGGTCTAAAGATGATTAGATCAATGGCGCGGAACTTACGGCGTTGCTTGACTAACTAAGCAGGAGGCGAGGGTCAAAATTACGCAAACATTAGCTTTCATGTAAATTCTCGCTCGCTGATGTCGAGATGAGAAGCTCTAATTGTCTAAAATCGAGAGGACGCCACTCCACCAGACGATGGAGTACTTTGCGGTGAAGGTCAGAGTTCCAAATTACTCTGAATATCAAAGTAGTTATGATAGCAAAGCTCATTCTGTTACGTCTTCAATTATGTTATTAATCGTTGCATTTTCAAGTTTTGAAAACTGATTTAATTGGCGACAAATTAATTCTCGAGAGCGTTCCTATTTTCTCAGTACGCATACGGTTGTTTATGCCATTAACAAAAAAATTATTAATTCGCACCAATAAAATTGTACGAGGGCTATCTCTAAATTAAAGACTGCTGGGAAATTTCTCTCCTTGAGGTTAGTAAACCAGTGTGGATGAATACCATTCTAGTAATATACACACTGCACTGTTGTCTGTCAGTTGTTGCATTGTAGTACGTTTGTTTACGTGTGAGTTATTACGTTTTAAAATGCATCAGAAAATCGATGTTACCACCGATTGTGAAATACGTGAAGTGATACGTTTTTTAAGCCATCAAAACGTTAATCCAGCTGAAATTCATTGGCAGTTGGTTGCAGTGTATGGTGATAATGTTATTGTTCAGTAATTTGTCAAGGAATTTATGTTGGTCAAAAAGAAACTAGTTAAGGTCAACAATTAATTAGATTAACAGTAAACAATATTTAGGGTAACATCAAATAATAATTAGATTGACAGTTATGTATGTATATAAGTAAGCAGTTGGAAGTTGAACTTTTTATAATTGTGCAATGTGATTCATATTTCAATATGTTTAGTTAGTACAACTTAAGAAATTCCACAAGGGATATTCAACTATTTAAGCTCTTATTAGGCACATACCTGCTATTGTTACTCGGGTCAAAGAAATTGGCATTTATTGCGGGTTGGGATTTGTGAGAGCTTAACCTTTGATAAATAAGAATTTTCTAGAAGGACAAAACAATGAGGTAGACAGTAAAGGGAAGGGTAATTTTGTAGAATTTTTGTTTAGTTGAAAAATGTATGCCCTGCGTTGTTGTTATGACAAGGTCTTGAATAAGGGCGAACGAAAATTTAATAAATGAACATTTTAAATTGTAGCATGTTCGTTTTATTATAATTAAACACGAAATCACGTTGGAGAAAGAATTGATCTATCACATAAGTTAATTGTAATACATATTATCAAAACAGTTATAAATGAAAGAAATGTGCGAAAATGATGTAAAAAGTTTAAAAATAATAGAATTAGTGTGGAAGATGAAGAACTTTCGGGGAGACCGTCGATAATCAACGTGGACTTGTTGAAACGCGTCGATGATGATATTAGAAACGATCTTCGTATAACAATTTCCGATATGTCTCTTCACTTTCCTGACAGTTGAAGAACTGTTATTGGTCGCATTGTTTACAACTGACCTAAGAACGAGATTAGTCAAGAAGACTTGAAGTTACTATTCAGACACTAAAATGCAATCATCGGGGGTGACTTTAATACCAAGCATAAGCTATGGGGTTTGCAGGACTACAAACCCTACTGGCCGCAAAATAGCATCCCGGATCATGACAAACCCGAATTGTGAAGTAATAGCACCACAAGGTGCGACCAATATTCCTACTGGGGGAAGGGGAGACACCATTGACTTCTTTTTTTTACAGTAAATAGCAAAAAATTCGCGGTAGCAGAAACCGTTCATTAACTATCATCGGACCCTTTCCAGTAGTTTTAAAAATAGGCGGTCAATGTCCCATACTAAAATCGCCAACGTTAGTAAAAACTAACTAGCATAAATTCTCATTTTTGATGTCAGGGTATGAACTAACGAAGAAAATAGAATCCGAAGCAAACATTGAAGCCGCTATCTTTAGTCTAAGTTCCATAAAGAGCTTTCTAACTCAACCAAACCACGGCCAGCAGTTCGATAACAAACAGATAGGGCTTAAATAAGACTAAAAAAGCTCTATTAACCTCTTAAAATAGAGTAAAAAAGATTTGGGCACACTCTAGACACCCTATCCACAAAGCACGCTATTCAAAATTAGAAAGTGAATTCTCCAAAATGTTAAAAGACAAAAGAAGTCGCGACTGGGACGATACAATAAGGGAGGCTGATTAAAATGAAAATCCCAATTTATGGCGAATCCTAAAAGCCATAAAAAGGGAAAAAGTTACTAACACCCTAATCTTACACAATGGCACCCTACATTTTAATGATTACGGCCGGACAGAAGCACTTGCAGATTATTTTGAACAACAATGCACAAACAATCTGCCAGCTAATAAAACACTGCTTGATAAAATTAATTATTCAATCAAAATAGTGGCTAACTCAACAGTGAAAGAGCCGCTGGTAACAACTGTAGAGGAAATAGCTGAAATACTTAATTCCATGATCGCGAAAGGCCCAGGGTAGAGATGGAATTCCACTCAGGGCGATAAAGGTGCACACGACTATTGCACAACTCTTTGGCAATGGGTTACTTTCCTTTACATTGGAAAGTCTCTCACATTATCACCATTCCAAAAAAGGACAAGAACCCATCTGTACCTATTAACAGGAGACCAATCAGTCTACTGAACTTTCTTGCTAAACTCCTAGAAAAAGTAATCAATACAAGACTACAAAATTTCCTTGAACAGAACAAACTTATCCCCTGTAATCAATTCGGGCCCATACAACAAGCCGCAAATCTTGAAGCTATGGTTGTAAGAGCTAAACCGACAAAATTTAGTTTACTGGCAGCCTTTTTGGACATTGAAAAAGCGTACGACAAGGTGTGGAGACACGCCTTGGTGTACAAAATGTATTACCTGAACATTCCTATTTCGATCATCAAAATTACGTTATCCTTCCTGTCAAATCATTCTTTCCAAATTAAGCTTGGTGCTACACTTTTCTCAAAACGCAGGCTCTGTTTTCTCGCCGGCCCTTTATAACATTTTTGTCCATGACATACCAAAATTAAAAGTATTCAAAAACGCCGAACTCCTACAGTTTCCAGATGACACTGCCATCGTAGTGGCTGGTAGGGATACAAAAATAGCCCATTCTACCATAAGACAGTGTCTACAACAAATCTATAACTACACTGAACGCTGGAAGTTGATCGTTAACGAAAGAAGAACTGAAATTATACGCTTTTCTGTCAAGCCAGGCAAAACCAAAGAACTTTATTTCAACAAAAAGAAGGTCAAAATGAAAATAAAAGTAAAAGCAACGTACCCCGGCCTTCTGTTCGATAAGAACCTATCATGGAAATATCACATCGTAAAAAGAGCAGCACTCACCATGAATATGATGAGAAAGCTGTACCCGGTTATAGGACGATATAGTGAATTATCTCTCGATCAAAAGAACAAATTGGTTAATACCATGCTTCTACTATGCCTTACTTACGGCGAAGAATTACATGCAAAGGGTACAACATCCATTACGAAAAAAATTACAATCACTCACGCGGGCACCGTGGTATATTAGGAATACAAACTTAAGGAAGGATCTTGAAGCTCCCGACCTTACAGAACAAGCTGCGATAAGAAGAGAGAAGTCGAAGAAGAGACTCTTGCAACATACCTCTCTAACTATTCAGCATAAAGCTAGGAACATGTCCTGAAAAGGCTTAGCCGCACGGCATACTCCAACCTAGTGATACTCACCAAACCGCCAGGTCTGGGAAAGTTCACCTATATAGTTCTCCTGAACTAAATACTTGAGGAAAAGGAAGTAAAACAAATTGTGCACATTGGGTGCCGTACGTCTTAAAGGAACGTCACAAATAAATCCAAATGGGATCTGCTTTGGAATTTCTATTGCACTACTCAGAAAATAGCAATAAGTTCCTTAATTCAATTGTAACCGGCGATGAAACATGGATTTCGTATTACAGGTCAGTGATAAAACGGCGATCAATTGAATGGCATCATCCTCAGTCACCAACGAAACCAACAAAGGTCAAGCCACCACCATTTGGGCGCAAAGTGATGGCCACAGTCTTTTGGGATCGGTTTCGCATATTGTTGATTGTCTTTATGTCACGTGCAACGATTGTAAATGCAGAAATCTACTGTGAAACCCTTCGTAAGTTATTACGCGCTATTCAAAATCGGCGATGTGGGCGGCTGTCGACGATAATGCACGTCCCATGTTGCAGAAGCGACACGTGATTTACTGAGAAGATTTTGATGGGAAATTTTCGATCACCCACCATATAGTCTGGACTTAGCTCCTTCTGATTACCATTTGTTTGGGAAATTGAAAATTTTTTGGGTGGTAAGCATTTCACGAGTGACAATGAGCTTAAAAATTCTGTCAATCAGTGGCTAAACGGACTGGTGGCAGTAGAATATGACGAAGGAATAATGAAGCTCGTGAATCGTCTTAATTATGTAGAGCACTAATAGAATGTATATATTTTAAGAGAAATACAAAAATATTTATAAAGCTTTCATAATACATTTTTTACAGCCGAACGGTTTTTAATTTAGAAATAACCTTCATATATATATAAAATTCCTAGACATAAATAACGTGAATTAAAGTTAACGTAAATTATTTACGATATAGGAAGGCAAAGTCATCTATTGTTGATGTATGGGAATTGATAGGAAAAGTAAAGGTGATAGCGCAACGATTGAATTCTAAATTAAGAGAATTACAACGTATGTGTAAAGCCATACAAGTGCAAATTTGTGACGAATATATGAACATTTGGAAGGCTAGTTACCACCAAAAAGCACATATCCTAATAAAAAATTGTAAGTAAGTGAACACAAAGATTTGCATTTCAAGTCATTTGTGGACCATGATTTCACCCTCCTTATGGTTCATCAACACGAGAAAGACCCCGAACGCCACTTAAAAATGCAGATACCGTTTATAAGCACTTGTAAGGTAATCTATAAGTGCGTCTAAAAATCTTACGACTTTGGTCACTCATTTGGAAACACCCGGTATATACTTCCGCGTAGTATTAACAAAATCCAATTGGTAAAGTACCAATTTTGGTTTTACATCAAAATCACTTTGTAATTTTATAAATATTATAATTTCATGTTAGTAACAATTATTAAAAGCTCAAAAAAATCCTAAGTTGCATTTTATAAAAATAGGAGCATTATTTTCTTAAAAATACCTATTCAGCAATTCCCGCATGAAGGCTGTCAAGTTTAAAACATACGTTAACCCCTCTCGCCTCCCTCCCTTCAAATTCACAAAGAAATACTTCACTTGACGAGTAGAGATCAAAAAGCGAACAAGCAAAGTTGCGTTTCAGTAGTGCGCGTCTTAGAAATATTCGAAGATTATAGTTGAAGAGTTACCCGTATGTTGAATTAAGGGATTAAGTTATTATCAGCTTGATCTATTTCCGCCTAGGGCGAAGTTTTAGAAAAAGGGTCAATTCCAACTCCCTGTCAATTTGGAACCCAAGGCGTTGAATCCGACAAGGTTGTATGGTACATACGATAAAGCGAATATCTGAGACCGTCCGCCTGTAGCCTCCTATCCCCCCGGGAATTCTGCAATCTTCAGATCACCAAGTAAGTGATATATCCGTTATTTAACTTCCACCGATCTCCACCCCCTCGCTAAGCTATTCCGGATGGGACAAGTCAGCCGATCATATAGAACTTCAAAACCAGTTCGTTAAGACTATAAATAGAAAGACTAACGTTTGTAAATTTTTAATTGTTTACAATATTTAATGTCATTATGGCCAACTTCTTTTGTTCATTCTAGATTAGTTTAATTTTTAGTAATACAAGGGCCCCTTGACTTAGAAATAGAAAATTATTGTTCCTGTTATTCACATTTGGGAAAAACCTGTAATTTATTAATTGTATGTCCTTCTCTTTAATTTTCATTATATTTAATTTTTAAGTACAGATCTTATTTAATTATATGTAAACCCGTCACGATAACCTACATTTTCTTTCAGGAACCAGTTAAAATTTTAACAATTAATTAGTTTAGGTAATCCGTCGTGATTCTACATGATCGAGGATGAAACCCAGCGACGTGCATAGAAAGAGCTAAGTTACAGTAAGTACATATTAACGTAATCCTAGATATAAAGAATTAGAGATTGGTTTCTTTGTCTTCCGGCCTCTATGATAACAGTATCTCGAACTATTAGTTTTTCCGTTATTTATTGTTAAAGGCAAAGTGGCGCCCTTATCTACGACTATCTCACCATTATCTATGATTATTTATTGACTTTTGAATACCTACATAAAATCCCTGAATGCTAATTCCATTAAATTTAACGCAATTGTAGAACCTACCCCATTCTTCACTGTGGTGGCCGGAGCAAATCAGTTTATTCAGGGGAATTACCAAATTTAATAACCTCAAGGACGTAGGACTCGTTTGGAAACGTTATAAATCTCTATCAGCTTTATTTTCTTATTAATTACTATACTTCAAGAATAGATAGCTCTGCCTTGATATATCGTAGTACAGAGTGGAGTATTTTCGACTAGCTATCTTTAAGCCTGCACCCCAGCACGATTAGTGTAGTAGAGAATCTATGTAGGAATGTGTTGTGTACATTATGAGCTACCGTTTTAGTAGGCATGGAGTGCTGTTTCGTGCAGCAACCTATATTTTGTATACAGAACCTAATTGAATTAAAATCTATCGTAGCCATTCAGCGCGCCTTTAGACGGTAGTATGGAGATCAGTACTATGAACTAATTTCTACACGGACAACAATTAGTGCTTGGATGACATAATGGCATGCCACTAGAATTGTGGAAAACAAACCACATTCCCACAAACGGCCGGTGCGGACTCCTAAGAACATTGAGCGGTTACGAAGTGCCCTCGATATTCAGCTCAGCGCTCTGTCCAGGTATCCAATTTAATGCAACGGAGTCTCCACCGGATTTTAAAGGTCGATCTTCACTTCTACCTATATAAACTCCAAGTTGTTCAACACCTCAGTGATCGTAATATGGGCGTACGTGTACAGACATGTAACGCTTTATTGAACAGAATTAATGAAGAGGCTGACTTCAATAGTTCCTCGTTGATGATGGATAAGGCCTACTTGCATTTAACGGTGTACGTAAATAAACAAAATTTAGGCATTGAGCACCAAACGACGCCAAATAAACCAATGAAAAGTCGGTGTATAGTAAGAAGGCCGTGTCATGCGAAGCTTCCGAGATCGAGATCGTTTTGCTCAATGTGCTGCTAACAACAGTTGTCATTTTTTAGACATTATTCATCACAAATGAGTGTAAAACATAAATAATAGTATTTTGTACTCTACAAGTATGCTCTATTGGTTTGAAGCTAGTCTGTCGAAAATGCTCCACCCTGTATAACTGCACTGTACAAGTGCTTATAAACGAGATTTGCATTCTGAAGTGACGTGCAGAGTCTTTTTCATGCTGACGATTCCTAACGGGAGCGAAATCATGATCCACGCGGATCATTTGAAAATGCAAATCTTTGTGGTTTCATACCTACAATTTTCTGTTAGGTTATGCAATTTTTGGTGGTGACTTGCGTTGCAAATAATTATACATAACCATTAAATTTTTTATGGAACAGTGCTGACAAATTCACGTTACAAAAATATGCTAGAGGTAAAGCGCTTTCAAGCTCTTAACTAAAAGTTAATAAGAAAACAGATACATCTTATAAATGTATTTAATAATTTAATAACAATAATTCACAACTATAATAGAAAAAAATCACAGAAATTAATAAAATTCAAATATAAGTTAAACAGACTATGAAAAAAATTTCTACTTAAATTGGGCCTAGCAAAAATTTCAATCTAGGTATGAAAGTTGTCAAATGCAATATATCCAGACGATTACGTTCTTTAGTTGTAAGAAAGAGAGCTCATCTCATGTGATATTCGACCCAATGAACACTAAAAAAGTAATAAAAAATAAATTTCGGTTTTCAGTAAATGTTGAAATTTGTTTGCAACATTGCTTGTTATATCTAAATCTATTTCACTCTGCCACTTGATAAACGATTCTTAGAACATTATTCTCAATCAATCAAACGTATTTCGTTATGTAAATTCTTGAGGAACCCATACGAATTTTACATGTTCTAAAAGTTTAATTGAAAAAAATATTTCAGACTCTCTTTTATTAAATATATCCAATATTCCTTTTATTTTATGTATAAATTTAATTAATCAAAATATACTCAGTGACCTAGAAATTGCAACACCAAAAAGGGGTTGGAATTTTTGGATGAAATTTGGTATGCTATAGTAATAAATGATCAAAATTTGGGAACAAATCTTTTATTAATTAAACTAAATATTATAATAATTCTTAATAATGTGGTGCGACCTCTCTGATTTACACATTCATCTACACGCCGAATAAGGTGATTTATCTCGTCTTGGGGTATTGTCTCCCATCCAAGTTGCACCTCACGTCTCAAGGCCTCCAAAGCCATAGGATGACGCTGCAAATTTCGGTTCTGCTACCCATTATGTCCCATACATGTTCAATGGGAGAAAGATCTGGAGATCTTGAATGCCAGAGCAAAAGATGAATCTGGGCCTGCTCAAAGAAGTTCAAGCAAAACCTTGCTACATGTGGACTGTCACGGTCTCACCTTTGTCTTTAACTTATTTTGTATTAATTTTAGTAAGTACATTTAGTACGCCCTGTATATAACTATTTAAAATTGCGTTTTGA
>JAHWXV010326174.1:0-11729 GCA_024586415.1 Phrixothrix hirtus
ACGTGTATTTCCACTAAAATTTTGACATCGAAAATTTTGGACGAAAACAATACTTTCTCTATTCTATATTTCATATAGGTAAGAGAAAGTAAAAAAACAAATAACAATTAGATTTAAATTGAATATACACTAAAGAAATTCGCTGCAATTAGCAGCTAGTTTCAAAAACACCCACATACATATTACGTAAACAAATTGTGCTTTTATATGATTGACGAATTATAAAATTTTGTGTAAAATTTTTTTGAATAATTTCCATTGCAAACTACATGAAAAAGAATATTCTTATCCCTGGAACTTTATTCTGGGGTCTCAAAAACCCAGATCTTTATTAATTGCAAAGTCGTTTGCATAGTAAAGCATAATTGTTTATCTAAATTCAGTTAGTACATTGATATAGTACATTACCATACAAGATCGGTAAGTTCCTTATAGCAGGTCGAGAAAAAGCGTGACCTAAAAGGTCAAGTTTTGCTAATTTGCGAGACTTGTTGATCTAAGGCACTAAACGATCGTGTGTCCTACACTATTTTTTACGCTAACATTAACTATTAAGTAATTGCGACAATTTGATATCAAACCTGTACCCCGTTTCATAACAGTACTAGTACCGTTATAAATTATAAAGTGCTTCTTATCATGGGGTTACTATGCCAATCACAACAGTTCGGGAAATATATCAGAACGTCACAATCAGCATAACCGGTAAATGTACAAAAACAGGTCGTAGGGGAACGGGTTGTTCGTGTAACTTTAGATACAACGCAAAAAAAGCAATTGCATACATACAGTGGCTCTACAAAATATTCGTACGATAAGAAAATTAATTATGATAAAGAAATAATGATAATTAGATTTTAGTATCTAAAGCAAAGGGATTTTTTAATAGTTGTAATGTTTAATTATTAAATTTTGTCACGGTTAAAATTAGATTTATGCTCTTTTCGTTTACTAATACAAATTAATTATTATTTTGGTGAACCTCGTATACATTTGGTTAAATTATTGGGCATATAAATTGAAATTCATGTTTTATTTTTATTCTAGCGTCGGTTCTATATACATAATTTATTTCCAGTCGCTATGGAAATTCTTTTGCTACAAATTCGTTTCATTATTAATTACCAATGAATTTGTTATAGAACATTCTGTATTTTAAAATTTTATTCAAACAATAGTGCCGCAATTTAACTCATTCGAATTAAATCAAAAGTTCTTGGTGAAATTCGACAAACATTTCGTATCTGCAAAGTTTATCTACACATTTTCCATGTTATCAGCTTATAGCCACATATGAATGTGTTCTAAGCACGAATTTACTTTTCTTATCGGAGAATAGAGTTTTTAAAAACTAAAAATACCGGAAGTCACAAGTTTATTAGTTAGTGTAAAACAATTGCATTCGACATCACAACGTACTTAAAGTTAAATGGTGTTGCAAGAGAATTTATAATCTAAACTTGCACATTTAGCAGGCATTTCTTATCATTGAAATGTAATCGTGTTAGGATACATAACTCAACGACTCGTTTCTTTCTTGTCAATAATCGCTCTGTGCATAAAAGGTTTGCTTTTCTTTGTGCTCCTGTAACATCTAACCACCGGTATGTATTTCGCTGATTTTCTAATTAACATTATTGGTAACTGTTGTTTTGTGTTTATTAGTTTACTAATGGGGACTACGTTCCGCCAGGCGTTGTATTAAGATGCTGCCACCATATGGATGTTGACTGCTGATTACTCTTAGCTTCCAAATAAGGTCGTACATTTATGTTTTTATTCTTTTGTATTATGTCACCTCACCTGCAGAATACGGCGAACGCCGTTTACTCAATTTAATAATTACTCTCCATAAATAAGGTACAATGCATTTGTTTTCCAAACTTCGTTGAATTTTATCAAGTTATCTTTGCGTATATGAAGTCCTACTTACGTTCTCTGCATTTTAACTTATAACTTAGATCATATATAATATTTATTCACATAAATTACAATATATTAAAGTTGTACTACATACTGTAAGGTAACGCCGTCTAATTCAATATTAATTTAATTTGCTTTTGCTATTCATTTTAATATGCTATAAACTTTACTTTGCAATCTTCCACTATCATAAAGTTACTGTTTCTTTTAATTAATTAAATTTAATTAGTTATTTTAATGGATATGCATGCATATGCTTGATTTATCCTCCGTCGCAAATGGACTTTCAGTCAAATTGTTTTTAGGAAAAATTTGTTTTATTACTTTCGCTTATAGTGAATTATGATTTAGTAACGCTTTGTTTCTCATTTAACATTATTTGCTGCTTTTCATTCACTTGCGTCCAAGTAAGGCGTAGTTACTATTTAGATTCATATGTTACCGTTTGGTATACGGGGTACTCTCGAATAATTATTATATTTTGCGTTAGCTTTAATCTGCAATAGGCAAATTCTGTAACCTTTGCTTGATGTATGCGTCCTTTCGGGGACATACATTTACTTTGTTATATTATTGGCATAACTGTAACAATTATTATATTTTGCATTAGCCTTAATCCCCAAAAGGATTGATGTATGTCCCCCTTCAAGGACATAAATTGACTTTTTGTACTAACAATACTTAACCTTATTTTTGATTTGCAATAATCTTTTATTTATTGATTTCGGCAGTTTTGGTGGAATAAATACTGTTGTTTTGAATTATTTTCGACGAACAGCATTACCTAACCCTTTTTCAGCTAGGTGGAACTTCTGTCTCCTGGACCCATGGTACGGGTTGAAAAGATTTAGGGAAAAGTAAGTACACCACACACCTTGTCGTTCAGGTGTGTGTTGCCTCTGCGATTTTCCGAACTACTGGTGCCCATTCTTTTTCTTTTACTCTTTTGGAAGCTGGCCTACGTTGTGCTAACCCCGACCTCTCTCCGACATCAAATGAACTAGCTGTCAGAACTGAATCCTTGCGAATCTTTGCGACGTTGAGAATAGATTCACGGTACACGTTCCACTTCGTAACTTATTTCAAAAACAAATTTATGTTCTATTTGTAAATAAAAAAAGAAATATCATATCACCATAACGTATTCGTACACACGACTTCTGAGAAGTATAATTAAATGAAATATGAATTTGGTGATTTACTTTTTATAGAATGACAATTCAAAATTTAGCTAGTGTATGTGACAGATTAAAAGAGATATTGGGTGAAACATTATTAAAAATTTGTCAAAATGAGCAAAACGAGAGAACTGTCGATTGAAGAGAAGCCAAAAACTATTCTACTGTATAATAGTAAAAAAAGTGAGTAAAATTGCAAAATATATAAGTTAGAGAAAATTCAGAATACAATACGGAACAAATAAATTTAAAAAAATCCATATCAATACACAGTTTAGAACAAACCTACAAGCCGTCCAAATGTTTTAAGTTCAAGAAAACGAGCGCAACATTATACAAAATTAAACACTTATTTACTAACGCACAATCGTTAGCGAATGATATTGAACTAACTAGGGAAAAGGCTTGAGCTTAAACTCTGAGAAATGTTATAAAAAAAGATGGATATCGGGAAAAATGGCACGAAAGAAACCATTTATTAGTGAACCAAATAAACAAAAATATTTAAAATTCTCTAAGGAAAATTTAAAGAAGCCTTTAGATTTTTCAAAAAAAAATACTTTTTTCGGATGACAGGTAGTTCCAACATCTTTGATTATGACGAGGAAAAATGATGTGAAGAAAAAAAGATGGAACTGACTAAAGATAACTCATCGCCAACAGTAGGGGTGTATAATAAAAATGAAAGAAGATCTAATTTTTGAATTCGCAAATAAGGCCAGTTTGCAATAATTTGTAAAAAAATTACACAAACTATCAAAATTAGAATTAAATTGAAATAACGTATTACATTTGCCAAATAAAAATACGGTTACAATTTTTGGCTAACCGTATTTTAGACAATTTGTAGAATATATAGCACAGTTTCAAATAAAACCAAGCTTTTTATTCTAGCAATAGTATGGCATAAACGTAGTGTCAAATGCAGCAACCGCTAAAATGTTGAATCCCAAGCAGAGTTAAGTATACGCATGACGTATGTATAACGCCGCTAGACTTATAGTAAACATATTTGAATTAAATTTTTTAACTACCTAAAATAGTTCTTAGTAAAGTCTAACACTACTTGTCACACGATTAGCTATTTTTTATGGTACATATCGTTTGACTTTTTCTACTACGTAACTGATTGGAACCGCCTGATTCTGTAATTACTTCTTTTAAAATGTGTTTTATTCAAATAGTTAGAATTTAATTATAGAAGACAATGACAAAAATATTTTACATTTTACCTTTCTGAAAAAGATTTATTTGGGTTGTTTATTAAAAAATTTCTAAAAAGATATAAATGATTTTTAGACCTTTTAATTTAAAAGAAAATATTCGTCATTAAAAATTTATTACCTTGTTTCAAGTTTCTTAGAAGTTCCTAGATTATCATTGCAAATTACCATCTCATTACGATTTCTAAAAAAAGGATATTTTATTTATGCATTTATCAAGCTAATATACATTACATAGTAGAAATTGACACCTGAGGCATC
Organism: Phrixothrix hirtus; assembly: GCA_024586415.1. Taxonomy (NCBI): domain Eukaryota; kingdom Metazoa; phylum Arthropoda; class Insecta; order Coleoptera; family Phengodidae; genus Phrixothrix; species Phrixothrix hirtus. Next base: position 4,586 of record JAHWXV010326174.1, read on the forward strand.
ATATCGTTTGTTAGAAATTAAAGGCCAGACCGACGACTCTGCCAGAGGAAAACTTAATTTTCAATAAATTATTTATGTGTAAGGTTAATGGCAATTTTTAAAAATTAATCTATAAAATAAGTTTAATGACATTTTGGAAAATCTCAGTAGATTATTTGAGCGTTTTCACCTTAAAAATGGATAGATAGTCGCGGTTGACGTTCACCGGAAGGATTCCGCCAAGGCGCAAAATAAAAAATATGACCGGCTGGTCCTAGTGCTGCGGAGGCTAGGGGGTGGGGTGTATCTGCATGAAAATTGGCCGTAGTAACCACTAACAAGTACTAAAACTATTGTGCGCGAGCTTCGCTTCTCGTATCGCTGAAGAAAACCGAAACCGATGCTGACGAGTACCGACGGGTCCATAAACTGTTAAGAGCTCCACGCTATAAGAAACCTAAATGCCTAAAAAAAGAAATAGACGCCAGACACTTGTAACTAAAAAAAAGACGCTTGTGTAAACCTAGATATACAAGGGTGAGAACGTTGTAGATTAATTTGGTGATAAGATGTTGACGTGCTTAACGTTAGACTTACCCCAACGAAATTGTAAGTGTTCGTCTTCTCACCCATAAAGCTTCGCCGAAAACTGCATTAAAATGTAAACGTAATTGACCTGAAAAAAATTAGATACAAACATAATAATGCGTAAAGGAAAGATATAAAGTAAGGGCAGTATCGGTCTATTCTGCTTTGTTCTATTTCAAATAAGATCCAACATTAAACAATACGAATTGATCATTCTTTTAAAACTAAAATAAATTCAGTAAAACTTTTAAGAACTTGTGTACAAATAAATTTGACTAGCGCATAAACTTGTATAATACTAAAATGAATTTTGAAGCTTAAAATAGAAAAGAAATGAGTTTATAAAAAAACACAAGGTGTTCGTGAACTTAATTGCTAAGATATTAATATGTAATTAAAACAACGCTAAAGCTAAAGTTATCAAAGAAAATAAATAAGTACGCGAGGTTTTTCGATTATTTCGGACGTCGATGCAGCGAAGAACGTGTTTTTTGATAAAATAAAACAATGCTTGATTGCGCCCGCGTTTAGTTAAATTTTACAGAAGTTGGCATCAAAATTTAGTAGCGAGCAAATTTTAAATATTCTAAAGTAGTTTAACAGGAAAGAAATCGTAGTACGGAGATCATTAAATCGTTGCGACAACCGGCAGTTTTCAAGCCACACTCGCCTTACAAATCAAACAGTTAAAGTATGTAACGAAATATTACTTTTGGAAATAATTTCTTTGTACAAAGCAATTAGTTCCTATTTAAAATTTCCAGTAAATATACAGTTACAATGAAATTAATTTTTATAGTAGTACATAATAATACGCAAGTTGATTAGAAACATAGATACAAACTTTAGGATGCGAAGTCGTAATATTCAGGTGCAAAATGCAGCTAAAATTTCGCCATCTTCGGCATGTATCGACGGATAAAATGCAGGAAAACTGAGCTGAAAGCTGAAGTTCACAAGAAATAGACAGTATCCTCAAAATAGGAGATTTTCTCAATCCCAGATACTGCCGTACAGGAATTTCTTTGCAAGACTGCTGGTCGTCACACTGGATCCATAGGAAGGTAGAACAAATAGTGGTCCCGGTATGGAGAGGCGGGCAAGTCGACCAAGGCAAAGGAACCCTCCAAAATACAGCATCGGATTTACCGTTCAACAGTCGGCGGCCCTAGACTAATGCCGTTAACTCTTCGAATACTTAGGGGTGCCTTGAGCTCCACAACTAAAACACCTAAAGTGGTAAGTGTTTTATGCAACAAAAAAAAATAGAACAGCGATGCAGAAATATGCCGGAGCGAAGATCTAGCGCGCGCCTTCTTCGACAAACCGACACAAAAGGCGTAGATGTCGCTCTTTAACGCGGCTAGACAGATAACTATGACCGTAAATTAAGGTTTCTAGAGAATGAGCTCGGGAAACCCAAATCACATCGAAAATTATAAAAATCATAAAAAATGTAAACTTCCATTTAGTTAAGGTAAAATTTAATTCAAAGGTACGAATGTGAAATCAAGTAACGGGATTAGTTGACTCAAAACTAAATAAATGATATCCAAAGACCTAAAAGGTCTAAGAGACAAAAAAAAATGTTACAGCATATTAAATAGAGTAAAATAATTATTGTGTAATATTTACGTATTAAATTTTAAAATATCTTTGGGTTATTTCGTATGATAGATAAACGAAGCCAGAGTTTTTACGTTTTCTATATGTCTTTTACATAATTAATTTAGACACCACACGTATAAGTACAATAAATGTAATGATCCTACAAACACCGCAAAATAAACTAAGGTCCCGGTATATAAGATTTGTTGGTAGTGCGTCTAGAAAACGCATCGACAACGGTGACAACACATTCCTATTCAATGATTAAATCAGAAAAACATGGGCAAGGGTTCCGATGAAAACATAAAATCTTGGGTAAATCTTATTTCATCTAAAAAACCTTTTCCGTAAATGAAAGATAAAGGATACCCTTCCCTTCTAATGAATTCTTTTGTAAATTTCGTAGTTTTTTAGAGAACAATTAATGAGTTAGAGCTAAATTTAGCTACTTAATTATTGTTGTTTACGTAAAAAATAAGCAAAATATAAAAAATATAATTAGAAGATATGGAACGATGAACGATTAACCTCTTGGCAGACGGTGCACCGAAATATTCAAACCTGTTAACACCTTCATCCTGAACCGACCGTTTCAGGCCCTGAAGTTTAAGTATTTGCCGCCACAAACTGTTGGCCCCACCCACTATAAAGAGCGGACGAGGGCAAGCTAATCTGTGGCTCTTCCCACTCGTGGAGGTTTAAAATCGCCTTCATCCATCTTAGACGGCTTTCAGCATCTTCTTCGTAGGCTCCTAGCCCGGAGATGAGGGGGTTGAAGCTGTCCTGAAATAAAGAGTACCAATTAGTGGCCTGTTCATGTATAAACTGTTGAATGGTGGGAATGCTCAGGTCTTCGTGGATTTTCGAATTTCGCATAAACCACGGAGCGTCTGTAGCTATGCGCAAGCACTTATTTTGGATGACTTGCAGTTTCCTCACGTTTGACCTAGCGGCGTATCCTCAGACGGTCGCCGCATAGACCATTGTCGGACGGATGATCACCTTATAGAGTCTAACCTTGTTTTCCAAAGAGAGCCTTCCTCCGGCGATTCAACATACCGTACAATGCTGCCATACCGGCTTTTGCACGTGAAGTATAATAGTCGATATGGTGTCTCCACGTTAGCCGAGAGTCGAATACGACACCCAAGGAATCGGAATGTCAAACATTTCGATTTCTTGTAGAGGGAGTACACGCCTACGCGTAAAGAACACCGCGGTGCTCTTTTCCGCATTGACGTCGATTCTCCACGTTCGGATCCAAGTTTCCAACCCAAGAACCGCCGCTTGAAGGTTACGGAGGGCTAGGTTAGGGTCTCGGGATCGGGATAAGACGGCGGTATCGTCAGCGTATAACGCGAGCGTCGTGTTCGTCTGTCTGGGCAGGTCGCTGCAGAAGATGGTGTAAAGCAACGACGAGAGGAGGGAACCTTGCGGCACCCCCGCCTCTACGTTCCTCGGTCGCGAACGACGCCCCTCCAGCTTGATTTTAAACGGCCTATCACTAAGATAGGACGCAATCAGCTGAACGGGCTTCCGAGGAAAGTTTTCTTCCAGCATCTTGTACAGCAATCCTTGGTGCCAAACTTTGTCGAACGCCTTAGCCACGTCAAGAAAAACTGCTGCTGTCACATCTCTGAAGGCGTAGCCTTCGGTGATTTCTTCGGACAGCCGGAGCACCTGATGAGTGGTGCTGTGGCCCGGTCTAAAACCGAATTGTTCGTCGGGAATGATCTTTGCGTTTACGGTCGCATCTTTCATGCGGTTCAGAGTTATTCGCTCCCCCAGCTTTCCCAGACAAGAGAGAAGGCAGATGGGGCGGTAATTCTGTGGAAAGGATTTGTCTTTTCCAGGTTTAGGAAGGACAATGACATCGGCGGATTTCCAGGATGAAGGAAATCGTCGAAGCCTCAACATCGCGTTCACGATGTTGCCCACTGCGGCGATTCCCCTAGGTGGGGGGGCCCTGAGGGCGGAGTTTGGAATATTGTCAGGACCGAGCGCCTTCCACGGCTTGCATAGCTTTATGCAACCGCGTATCTCGTCCGGGGACAGAAGATATGGATAGATATGCCATTCTTTTAAATACTGTTTTGGTTTGAAGTTAATAAACTGTCATGTTTTCGTGCAATTCGTTTTTTGCTAGACATCTACGTACATATGTTTCCACGCTCTGTAAATGGACTCTTAAAGATTTGATAACGTTATCTAAAAATTTTGGAAATGTTTCTTAAGCTACTTCTTATATTTTTTGATCATCATTTTAATTAAAAATGTCCTCACTTTATTACCAATCCACAGTGAAATGCAGGGTATAATAGGAAAAATACAAGAAAGGGTAACTATATTATATCACCTCAACTCAGCTAGTGTTAATAGTTTGTTAATACTTATAAAACACAGTTTAATTAGTATTAATTATCTGAATATTAGTGTGAACGTTAGAAGTATAAATTTATTGTCGAAAAATGGTAATATTTAAAGAACAGCTGTTAATTACGAAAATATACTCAACTTTCCAAGAATCACTTTCGGGTAATCTACACGTACAACAAACAAACCTGAAATTTTTGCAATTCTATAACTTTTATTTAAGATTTAAAATTTTATTTATTCTGTGCGTGAAAATTGTAACAATCATAATTATATTATATTAAATAAATTGGATAATGCTTAAATTAACATTAAATATAGTTTCACTTTATCAAATTTATGTATGACACTAAATCTACGAGGGCGGGTTTTTCAACCTCCGATGGTCCATAAAACAAAAGACTTTATTACCAAAACTTAGGTACAAACAAGATTACTATTCAGCATAATCACCGTGATGATTGAGGCACTGTTGACATCTTTGGATAAGCTTTGAAACCTTCAATTCATGGAATTTTGCCGCTAAAAATTCGACATGGACATTAAAGTCGTTTTGAAGATCGTCACTATTCTCGAACTGTGCCTTCCTAGCGACTTTTCCAATTCAAGGAAGAGCTGGAAGTCGCTCGGTGCTAAATCGCCTTTATACGCCGAGTGTTCAAGAAGTTCCCATCGAAATTGCTGAATAAGCGGTTGGGTTACAGCAGCATTATGGGGTCAGGCATTGTCATGAATCAGAAGGAATCCAGAAGTCAGTATGCTCCTTTTTTGTTCTGCATGGCCCTCGGCAGCCGTCGTAGTCTGGCAATAAACAGCCGCATCCATATATACAATAAGCAACACACCTTTTTGGCCCTGTTGTTAAAAGTTTGTTTGACAAGTTTGAGTGCATCCATTGTCGTAACTGTTATTTTGTTTCGAGGCTGACATATTGAATCCAGGTCTTCCGTCACATAACCAGTGGGAAACGTCAGCGCTGTTGCCATTCAGCGACTCTTGTGGTCATCAGACAAGATCCAAAATCTTTGGAACTCATCTAATGCTCAGTTTATTCTAGCGTAGCTATTCTGTTCTGATTCTATAAACAGATGATCTTGAAACTTCAGAAAATTGCATACACAATTCACTTATGGTAAACCTCAATTTTCAACTCGTTGAACTTGCATTTAGCGAGAGAGTCAATCGTAACAGCCATGTTTACGTGCCTGCAACTAATCTCACAATGGAGTAATAATGTTGGAGGTGGCACTGGTTATATTGTGGGAGGGCATGCGCAGTCGCCCGCCATGCATACCCGCTTCCTATCATCCGATTGAAAAACCTCGTTAATAGTCGTTCATTGTAGTCGAGGAACACTATCTTAATATTAAGTACTAAGACTAAACTAAATTGAGAACCAACAAAATCAAAAATAAATTTGTATTACAAACTATATTTCCCATAACTAGATGACAGTATCGATTGAATCCTTTTTAATTTTCCATACTGTGCGATGTGAAACAGCGTTATTTTTAGTTGGTTTGTATTTAGCCTGTATACAAACAAGTTCAAGGTCGTGCCCTGATAAATTATTATATGCCTGCTTTACAATGTATGATTCACAAAATATTTTATTGTAGGAAAATGAAAGGGGCCTTATTTCTACCTCTCTAACTAAGAAAATTATTTTAAATCGTTAACTTAATGCTAATGCTAATGCAACTCTGTGATAACACACGTTAGTATCTAAGTTTGTAACGATTTAATAATTGTTATTAATTTTACAGTAATTAATTTCCTAATTCATTTTAGTTTCCAGATTTATTTATATTAAACTAGTCAGTCTTGGTGGAATATCATTCCTTTCGTCTCAATAGTGCGAAGCCGTATTCAAAAAATCAGTTTTGATAAAGCATTTCACCTTGACATTCGCCACTTAGTTTCTAACATTCATTCCATTGAGATGCTTTTAAAAGTAATTCTAAAATATTCCATCAATTTCGTTATTAATTACATTTACATTATTGACACTTCTCTTTTCTTTGAGTGACTTTTTTGTGTACTTAATTAATCAAATGCCGATTGACGATCTCTTGATTATTATATATAAATTTGATTCAAAAATAGAATACTCTATGAACATTCTAATTAATCAATTGTTAACTACGATGTTATAAATTGAATATTTCTCTATTAACTAGGATCTTTGATTAATTACGAGGCATGCATCTACATGAACACGTTTCTTTGCAATACATTATTTAACGCGTGGTCATCACAGATTTATGTTGACTTCAATGAATTTACACCGAGTTAATTATTTTACTTTTAATGCAAACTGTGTAACAATTTCTAATAAATGTCACTAGAATTCATTATTTTGAATTACCGTATTTATTATTACTAAATTTCTTATTTAAAACTATAAGTAAACTGGACGATTATTTATCATTGAATAAATTTAACTTAACAATTAACAACAAATAACAGCCACCCAGCACTGATGATCCCCACTATGGCGAAACCATTGGTCTGCTGGTGCTGTGTCACGCTGTTTGGAAATGCAAACTTTTATATTTTTATCTATTTAGTTAGGTTAAAAATCTTTTGGTGAGAA
>JAHWXV010326206.1:0-16653 GCA_024586415.1 Phrixothrix hirtus
AATCTTAGTTTAATATGTTATACATGAATTTGAAGGTAATATTCTCAAGATTTTATAACAATTTAGTAAATTTCAATATGAGCGTTGACATTAGAATAGCGCAGAAAACTCTCACTCAGTGTGTCTATCGCAACAATTAGCAGTGCCGTGGAGCGTTGACCTTGCAATAGCGTAGCAGACATTAACTCAGTTATCGTTTAGTTTTCAGTAAGTGCAGTTCGTTGTCAGTTAGTACAGTGCAATGGCGACGCCTCAACAAAAAGCTTAATGTATTATTTGACTCGTAGAAACTCGTTCGGTTGTCACAGTACAGAGGAACTTTCAACGCATTTATGGTAGTGATGCGCCTATGGATAAAACCATTCGGCAACGGCTAAGTGCGTTTAAAGGAATAGGAAGTGCGTGCAAACAAAAGTCGCCTGGTAGGCCGTGTGTGTCAGAAAATAATGTTGACAGAATCCAAACTTCATGCCTATGAAGCCCTAAAAAATTCTTGACACGACGTAGTCTCGAGCTGTGGATACCAAGATCAACTGTTCATAAGGTAGTTCACAAAAGGCTTTCTTTAACTTCTTACAAGTTACAAATTTTGCATGAAATTAAACCAACAGACAAGGACAAGAGATTTCAGTTTTCTATTAATATACTAAACAAAATTGACGAAAATAACAGGTGGATTGGAAGGGTAGGGCCTACTCCTTGGCTTCCAAGGAGCCCAGATTTGACTCCCTTGGACTTTTTCTTCTGGGTACATGTGAAGAACCTAGGGTATGCAGAGAAAATTCGAGATCTAGCCCATCTCAGCCAATGGATACTCGTTTGCGTGGCAACCGTCACCCCAGACATGTTGGACAGGACCTGGCAAGAGGCAAACTTTCGTTTGGATGTGTGCCGTGCCACTAATGCGGCCCACATTGAAATTTACTGAATTGTAATAAAATCTTGACAATATTATCTTCAAATTCATGTATAACACATTAAACTAAGATTTTGATTTAATAAAAATATTTAACTTCAAAGCTCTGGAGTTCTTTTGTGGAAACCCTGTATATTATAAATCACCTAAATATAACTTCCATTCAAAAAATCTAATATACCCCAAATGATACTTAAATTCCGCTAATTATAAAGTCATCTACATTGATGCAATTCCTCTTTTCTTTTGTACGTATTTAAATTACGTGTTTCGCTGGTTTGTATACATCTTATTTTTAGACAATATAATTATTTATGCAAATCACGGTGATTCAGTGGCTTGTTTCTGTGTTTAAAGAATGCGGGTTGAAATAGCCAAGGGCAGTAAATTTTTCAAAGAAAAACATTAAAAAGCACATCTTCTTGGTTGATAAGCAAGTAAAATCGCAAGTTCCATGTGAATGAGATGCTTGACACGTTAAGAATTCCTATTGGGAATTGAAACTCGTTCAGATTGAGATAAATTCCAGAAGGTATGGCGAAATAACCGTAATAATTGAACCCACCAGGTCAATGCGAATTTATTCACACCGAAGCTTTTACAACTAAATCAAACATTAAATTTAATAAAGTAATTAATAATAGGTACCAAAAGTTTAATTGTATAAGAATTACAAATATTATGAACTATTTCTTACATAATTTTAAAGCTAGGAGTCTTTATAATAATACTTTCTAATTCAAACTTTAATTAGTAGACGGTATTTAAAGAATTTTCATATAAATAGTTAGCATGATTGTTGTCGCTTAGATGGGACTCTTGAAGAGCCCAACGAGGTCGAAACAAGAGTCTTCTTTGCGACGTTCTAAATATAGATCCTTGCCAGTAGTAGTTATATATTTACAATTATTTAAGAAGCTTGAGCTTAAATATATACAATATCATTTGTTAGTTTAGCATCCTATCATTAAATTTTGGTTACCTATTGTTAATTACTTTATTAAATTCCATTGAATGAATATTCAATCCAAATTCAATTGGCACTTATTTACAAATATTATGAACCATGTACTTCCTACATAATTCTAAAAATAGAAAATCTTTATAATCATTATTTTTGACAAACATTAACATATAGATTGCATTCAAATATTTTTGATGAAAACAAAAAATACTTATGTACAGGGTGTCCCAACGATAGAATAAAGTAATTTCATGGTCTTTAGGTAAAGTTTTCCAATGACCTATAATTACCAAGTCAAATTCTGTATATTTTAAAAATATTGAGTATTATACAGAGTGTTCTTTAAAAGTGGTCATCAAAAAGTTCGATTTTTTAAATAGAACATCCTATATATAAACCAATGTTTGTATTCAGCGTAAAATTCGGAAACTTTTTTATTAAGAGTTTTATATATCTAAGCCTTATAGTTTTTGAGATAATAAGACTTTCTGAAAAAACGTATTAGCGGGCATGTCTTAAATTCCAGCTAACGTCCTTATTTTTACAAATTAAGAAAGCACCTTTCGTATGTGCACGCATGGGTATATGGAAAGTCCAGAGATAATGTTAGAGTATAATTAAATAATATTTGAATTTACAGCTACAGCGTGCTCGAAATATATCTACGAATCTAAACAACTCCAAACTCAAAAATTTCCACATTTTTAAATAGTACCCCCTATATATTTTTTATGATTATTGTAGCTTGTCATAAATTCCATAACTTTTCTTAAATATATGCTATACCAATTCTCATAGTTTTAGTGATACTTAGATTTTTTAATGTTTCCTGTTTTTTTTTATTCTAAGCTTAAACAGATTGTAGATGCCTTGGAAAAGCAAAGCGTTGCAGCAAATGTCAAATACCTATAAACTAAAATAGTTTTTTGCAAATACGTAATAATAACAAACTTGTTTAACAACAAACATATTTAACGAAAGTTCTAATTTTAATGTTTATATTAAATTCCAAATTAGTGCCCATCTTCTTGAATGCACATTTTCAATCGTGTGCTTATAGACTGTCGTACTCTGTACAACATTTATGGAGGTATAGATCTACACGCGCATCTTATTCTCTCTTGCATGTCTTCTTTTGTAGTAATATAATCCCAAAAGAAAGTCTAGTCGAATCAGATAGCAAGATCTAGGCAATCACTCAATAAAACCTTCACCTGCAATCCAATCCACAATCAGTTTGACATCACGATGATAGTGTACGGGAGCTCCATCCTATTGTAGCCACATATTATGTCTTTCATCACGATTGAGTGTATCAAGGAGTCTATGTAGCTTATTGCGCAAAAAGTTGAGGTAGGTAGGACCATTTAATAACCCATTAAAGAAATAAGGCCCAATAACGTGATCATTGAAAATACCACACCATGCATTTATCGACCAATGACATTGAATTTTTAGTTCTCGTATCTAAGCTGGATTGTGCATTACATAATAATGCATATTGTGACGATTTACAATACCGTTACTTTTAAAAGTAGTCTCATCCGAAAACATTATTTTTGATAAAAAATTCACATTTTCTTGAATTTACCTATTTATTATATTACAAAATGTTACCCGTCTTTCAAAATCGTTATTATGCAATTCTTCGCGTAACTCTGAATGGTATGGATGATATTTATATTTTTTTGTAGTTCTATTAATTGTAGATCGCGAGGTTTCAACTAATCTACTTAATTCGCGCCTGCTAATATACGGATTTTCTTCAACATAAAGTAAAATTTCCAATTCTTTGTCTTGACTGGCAGCAGTTTTATTAACAACTTTACGTTTTGGATACTCAACACTCCTACTAGTATTTAATCTCTCCACTACATTTTGAAATGCAGCTTTAGTAGGTGTACGTCTTTCCGGATATTTCATTCTGTAAAGCAATTTTTCTCAGCTTTACGTAATAAATACATCATTTATCTATTAATTCATTTTCCGGATAATCCAGTTTGAACACAACTCACATTCAGTAATAATAAACAACAAAACTTATTTCACAATGTTACATCAGGTTTGGCATGATAGTCTTCTTTTGTTTTCCTTGGCTACTGCAATCTATTTCAGCTTTCAATAAAAAAAACCAGGAAATATTAAAAAATCTAAGTATCTATAAAACTATCGGGAATTTGGTATAGCATATATTTAAAAAAAATTGTAGAGTTTATGACAAGCCAACAATAACCATAAAAAATATACAGGGGGTGCTATTTATAAGTGTAGATTTTTGAGTTTGAAGTTGTTTATATTCGTGGATATATTTTGAGCACGCTATAGTTGTGAATTCAAATATTATTTAATTATACCCTAACTTTATCCCTGTATTTTCCACATACCAAATGTGCTTTTTTAATTTGTAAAAATAAGGACTCTATGTGGAATTAAAGACATGCCAGAAAATACAGTTTTTTCAAAAAAGTCTTATTATCTCAAAAACTATAAGGTTTAGACATATAAAAAGTTTCTGTTTTCACGCTGATTACCAAAATTGATTCATATATAGGATGTTCCATTTAAAAAGTCCAAATTTTTGATGTACCACTTTTAAAGAACACTCTGTATCATACTCAATATTTTTAAAATATGCAAAATTTGTAACTGCATGACTTTGTAAATGTAGATTGTTAGAAAACTTTACCCAAAAAACATGTAATTATTTTACTCTAATGTTGGGATATCTTGTACATCCATGACGAAGAAAGAAAGAATTATCGTGATTTTCAGCTCCCCAGCAAAGGTCGTGCCGTTGTAGAAATAACTGAGGCTCCTTTATAATAAAACAGAAAGTCAGGGTACGTTAAGGTGAGGCTGTGTTTGGAAGGATATTCGACATTCACCTGAAAAGAAACCCAAGAAATAATTTAAAATCAGAGTAGGCGGCCCTGGTGATCGAACTGAGGACCTCTTGAATACCGGTCTATAGAGTTAACTATACCAAAAGTTTAGTAATTTCCTATGTTTTATTTAAAGTAAATATATGATAGTTTTGTCACTTATTATCAGCAGCGTCCGTGAAGAAGTATAAACATAGTACTTACCCCCCTCTCGGATTGAGTAAGATCGAGGATGTGATTAAGATATATAAATTATTTGTCTTTGACCTTTGCCCTCTCTGGAAAATGTTTTGTTGATGCCCATGCTTATTACATAACTATTTGCAACAATTATTACGATCATGTGATTTTTGTTCATCTATCAAATAATTTCATACACATTGGCAAGGAAAATAAGGTAAACATTAAAAGAAATTGGCGAAATGAGTTTCATAATTGTCTTCTTATTTTTAAATAATTTTTTGGAACGCTGGCAATATTAACTTCCCAACTCCGCGGTAATTGAAATTTTGTCAGATATTTCAAGGTTCCAAACCTAAATAGAAAATTGATAATATGTTAAATGTTAATGTTACAAACCGCTTTACTACATATATAATTTTTTCTAAATTGAATGTATGTTAATATAATGCTCTTTCTTAATTTCAAGACAAAAGGTAGGAAAAATAAAAGAAATGGTATAAGAAATCTTCATCAGACGTCTCCTTTAAAAAGTTGCCGCTCCATGTCTATTTTCTAAACTTGTATGTATGCTATAAAGACATGTTTTAGGAAACTTGTATTTTAATATATCTAGAAAATTTAATATTGACTACTAAATATACATTATAAATGATTTATATATTGTTGCAGGTGCAAGATCGCCTAGAAGATCAGCCTATCTTACCAAAACCCGTATCTCTCGGAAATAAGAGTTTACTTAGAGAAATAACATTGCGTTGTAATAAATCTAAACATAGAGAGGGCCGTGAACTTGCTAGAATTTTAGCAAATCCTCATATACAGGCACTAATCGATACTCACGATCAAATTGGAGAAGGAAAAGGAGAATATCAAGAACCAAAGATTGATCAAATTTTTCCCGAACTTAACGGAATGACCGGTGAAGCCATTAGAGTGATTGGTATCAGAAGAAAGCAAGATGAGCCACTTGGACTTACAGTAAGACACGAAACAATGATCTAAGATTAGTAATACTTTATACAGGGTGTTCCAAAAATGCACCGCATGTAAGTTATATGAATTTCAGCAGCGCAGTACATCGCATTATTATTTTGACCTTAGGCAGCGTTGACAAGATCCCGTAAAATTTATTTGAAATTCTTGTACAAATTTCGAGAGTCTTTCAAATCACGATAGAAAGTTTATTTTCATCAAGTATTTTCGAAGTTATGAGGGTTGAAATGTATAGCATCGCCGGCATTACATTAAGGTTAGGTCAGTTAAGACGTGACATTATCTCCGTATCCTCCCACCATACAAATCATTATTCTTTCTGTCGCAGTTTGAGATACTTTTAAGTAGTTGTAATTCATCAAAGTAGTCTAGCCGAGGGTTCGGGAGATGAGTAGCTTCGAACAGTTCCTTAAATAACATCTTAAACTTCATGCAAGATGAACTGCACTGTTTTTAGTTTAGATACAAGGAGAGTATTTAGCAAACACGCGTATGCTTGTCTCCTCTATTTGACCCTAACGTAAGCTACCGCCCTATCACTTATTCGGGCATGCATGCATGTCGACGGCAGTATACATTTTAAGCTTCATAATGAAAATAAACTGCAGATTTCAAAGATTATCTAAGCCTGCTACACGGATATGTAATAAACAGCGGGGGTTTACATCTAAAGATTTCAAAGTGACAATGACAACGTTACCTCAGGTTACAATGGCATTACTACATTGTGTGTTAAAAATACTTTATTATCAAACTATTTGATTTTTCAAGATATTTTGGGACACTCGGTATTATAATTAGGGATTGTAAAAGTATTTTGGTTTATCAGGTGGAAGTTGATGAAGCTGGCAATCTTATTATAGCAAGAATACTAGGAGGAGGAACGATTGACAAACAAGGACTGCTTCACGTAGGAGATGTCATCTTGGAAGTAAACGGAATCGTGGTATATACTCCGGAGGATTTGCAAAGTGAAATTTCAAGGGCAAAGGAATCTATAACGTTAAAAATTGGACCCCGAGAAGCAACAAATGCATTAGACACACATGCTGCTCAGGTAATGAATGGAATTCCGCTTGGGGGAAAATCCAAAAAATTAACGGTAAGTTTTTTAGTTATTTTTATTTTCTTTTCAAGTCACTAGTTTTGTTTCTTTCTGATTATTTAATTTAAAAAATAATTGTAATATTAAAAGGACCGATTTAATTTTGAAAAAGTTATAACTATATTGTTTATTATATTGCATAAATTGTACTCTATAAACATTTCATTGGACTTCAGTATGGTATGTTTTATTGTGTGGTATTTATAAGTTGATTGTTATTTGCTTAATTTTCTGCAAGCACAGGATTTTGTATAAATAAATAACCAACAGTAAATTTTATAAAAGAGCCTTTCTACATTTGTTAAATCAAACCTTAATTAATCAAAACTGTAATAACTTAGAAAATACAAGTAACTATTTTATTTTTACTTAATTATCCAAATTAGTGTTTGGGCATTCAGGCGGAATGTACACACCGCGCGGAAATTCCAGTAGCAGAATCCATTTCAAATAAAAGTAAGGCAAGCACAAAGGATATACATATATAGGCTTTGGATTATATAGAAATTTATAAAAATGTTTCACTTTTCGTATATACCTTTCAAAATTTACAAAATTTGGGAATAATCAATAATATATTAAATAGATTTACTTCTAAAATGTTTAAAATCCAATTAACCTAAAATGTAGATTTATTTTTGAACTAAAAACTACTTCTTGTTTGAACACAGCTGAATATTTAGTAAAGACATAAAAATTCTGCACGTAAACCCTTGTTAACTATATTTTATATACGATGTCATAACAAAATTAGCAAGGTTATTTATTATGAATCGGCCATCGGAAATTACCAGTTGGAATGCATCATAATGTACAGACTTCTACTGGTATATTCTCGAAGTTACAGTTTTGACATAAATTGATGAATCACTTTAGATTACTTAATTCTGAAATTAATATTGGTATGTAAAGGAATAGAAAGATAAATTGTAGTTTATATAAACATTATAAATAAATGAACATGTGTGGAATTATAATTAATTGTAAATAGATTATAGTCGAACTAATTAATTAAAAAACTTGGGAGTTTGGTTATATATATATATATATATATATTCATTTGTACTGTGCTTACAGATGACAAGTTCATATATTTGTGTTGTATTTAAATATAAAAGTGGAGCAAGAAAAATTATCGGCAAGGCAAAGAGCATGATTTTTACGATACGTTCCCCGGACTGGACAAGTGCTTGTTCAGTCCTCATGTTTCAATGTTGTATCTTTATAATTTATCAGTTAGTAATAATTAGTAATAATGACGTGAAAGAACATTAAATGATAGACAAATGGTTTAGAAAACTAGTATAGATTCGATTTTAAAAGATGCGCCATTTGATTAATGTGTTCATGTATGAATATGTCTTACAGTTACTGCAACAAAAAACTTAAGACAAATTAGAATTCCAGAAAAGAACAAATCACAAGCAATTAGTACATATAATCAACATACATAATGGTTATTTAATTAGCTTGACTCATTTGAGATTCTAACAATTTTGAAATTTTAGGTTTGCGTGACTAGTGTTCTATAACCTACTAGACTAAACCAATTTGTGTAAGCGAACTAAAATTAACATTGACAGCAATAAATTCGCAGCTACAGAATTCTAAATAAATTTTAAAATGATTGTTAAAAAGTCAGCAAAGGGAATCTTAAAATCAGTCTCAGATGTTTTAATTGTTTTATTATAGCATTTTGACTAGTCTCAACAGTAAAACTTTTATTATCAGAAATTAAGAACAAAATATACAAAAAAGAAGGCACTATTAATTGAAACTATGTTTAGAAATTTCTATTTCTATTTTGTAATTTCCGAAGTAGATCTTCTGATGGTAAGAATTTTAGTGTCGAAACTAGTCAACATAATATAACGCAACTATTAAAACTTTTGAGACTCTGATTTTAAGGTTATCTTCCCCGATTTTTAAAAGTTAATATAATTAGGATTAAAATTCGTAATTTATATTTTTAATTATAAATTTTAAAATCTAAATATAAATAATCAATGCTCTATCTGGAAATGCTTAAATTAGTGAACGGTTTAATTAATTTTTATCTTGAATAGTTATCGCGAAGATACCGATTTTAAAAAGCAAAAATGTAAACAAAATAACAACCTTTTAAACTATTTTCTTTCTGAAAACCTAGCCTTGCGTTTAAATTTTTTCTTAGGAAGTTATTGTACACCAGCATTTTTCTACATTTAAAATAGAGTATAATTAAGAACATTTGGAAGATGTAATGTAAAACATGCAAACTATAAATGACTTCCTTTGACTGTTTGCCTGATTATTAAATCCAGTTTGATTGTGGATATTCTACAGTTCGTTTCATACTTTAAATTCAGTAATTGCTGTTATGGGAGATAGTGGTCTGCCAAAGTTGCACCTGAACTTTTGTTGTACTACCTCAAAAAGGCAACTTTCAGTAAGTCATTAGTTTTCTAACTTAACAATATCCAGTCTCGTTAGGCCTAGCAGTTGTAGTAGATTTGTTTAAATATCCCACGGTAGTAAATGATCTAAGTATTAGATAAAAGAATAATCTGGTCTGATACAACAGACGACTTTCCCTTACGTATATGGTATTGCAAATATGGAAATATCCACAAATGATTAAAATATTATTTTCGTTTATAATATATTAGAACCATAGTAAGTTTTAAATAAATAGTTACAGCCGTTTCCGAGAAAATCGCAAAAACATTTAAAAATCCCAAAAATAAAGTGGCAGTTCCAGTCATTCTGTTTTAACCAAATTCCTTGGGTCGCATAACAGAAAGGCAGAAAATGTAAATGGTTAGTTTTTGAGATATTATAGAAAGTTTTCGCACAACTACCGATAAACGATAACGTAAAACTGTTAAAATTACGTAAGCGCACAACTTATTGTCTAGGTCTAATAGTTATCATAGCCCGATAAGTACACTACATCAGAGAGAAGGAGATAAAGGAGAGGGGACAGTCAATGTTAAAAAAGTGTAATTAAATTTCCCCTATAAACGAACTGCCATAACTAAATAAATAGGCGCTAAATTTAAATTATGAGATCAACAATGTTGCTTTTTAGAATTGAAAAATGAGCACGAAAGAAACGTAGATGGTGTTTTTCTCTGATGAATACCTATGCTTCATATTTAGTGGCCTTGATAAATTTTAATACAATAAACTCTTACTATTTTGTAATTTATTAACAAATATTACATAAAATATACGATAAATAAAAAATATTGCCTATATAATAAAGAAATATATATTGCATAATTTATTATATTTAAATTCACTATACTAACAGATAAAACAATCACAAACAGAAAATATGGAACAAACATAAGCCATTTGCTATTTGCAATGTCAATAATTTGGCATTGTTAATTGCATTTAACCATTGTAAACAAACTTGGCCTATTCTTGAAAATACAAAGTATTTTCCAGTAGAATTTTCTGATAACGTATTACAACAACCCATAACGACACGTTTCTTATATTTGGGACTCATGTTGTTTCTTTCAAGAAATTTTTTGTTTAATAATTTATATTTCAACTTTTAAAATATAAACATCTCACCTTTTGTAATCTTTTATAATCTCATACTAAATAACTACTATTAAAATAAAAACAATTAACAACCTAGATAATATAAGAACAAACGCACATAAACTAAATGAAATCAATGACCAGCGACTATTCTGTTTATCTATACGGTAAATTTCAAAGTTGACAATTATTTCTACTGTCATCTACAGGCATATTGTATTGAATAAATAGAAACAGATTACTTTAACGAATACTTCTATTTATTGCCGTCTTTGAACGATCTACTTCAATTAAATGTGTTATTGCAATATTTCCATTGAACTGTCCCTTCTCGTGTATCTCCTTCTCTCTGGACTACATTAGCGGAAAGTTATCGAGACAGGGTAAACAAAATTGTAAGGTTAGGTTTGTTTGTTTACCTTCGTAAGAGAAATGTTACAACAAAAGCCACGACTTCGATTTAATTCAAATGATCTATGCTTATTACAAATATAGTATAGGTAAACTTTCCAAGAAAAGTTTGTTGTAAAGCGATATAACAAGTTACCGAAAGTTAGGATAGAGAGCGTTCACAAATTACCTAACACTTATTTAAGCATATTTTAATCCCCACCCCCTTGTGGCCACAATTTGTAACAATTTATAAAGTACCCCCAAACAATTACGTAACATTTATAAATCACCTCCCCCCCCCTTTCCCACTGAAAGAAATAGGGAATGTATAATTACCTATATAATTTGACAAAGAAAGTTGTAGTACAATCGGTTACAGAGATGCGAGGATTACTTAGCCAATCCCTAACTGGCTTTGTTTATTGTAATTTTTGCTACAGAGATGCGAGGTTTACTCAGCCAATTCCTAACTGGCTTTGTTTATTGTAATGTTTGCTATGTAACATTTAATGAAATACTCCATACTCCCCTTGCAACAAAAGATAACGCTTAGCCTGACCCCCTCCCCTCCCTGCAAGCGTTACGTAATTTGTGAACGCACCCTTAGGTACATTTAAATTTTCGATACTGATTAGTGTATCCCAAACATACGAAAACTCTTAAAAAAATATTTCACGATAACTACATATTTTACAGTAAGTATCGCGTGATTTTGTCGTTTAAAAATTCAATTAGCGTTTGAGTGCGAAAACCCTCTATAGTTCACAATTATTACTCTAAGTATTTCCGGTTACTCCATTTTCAGAAATGTATTAGAGAAGCCGCTTGGTGCATATAAAGTAAAATTAAATAGCTAAAAAATATTATAAGTTTAAAAAAAATGGTTGGAACCGATTTCAAGAAAATCGCGAAAAACTAAAAATTCGTGAAATATCTAAGAATGACAGAAACAAAGTGGCACTTCCGATTTTAACCAAATTCTAAATTTTTATACCAGGGCATTTATGACCTCAAATATAAATTTTCATTTCTCTAGGACCTTTGGTTTCATCGTTATTTTCTTCAGAGTTAATGGAAAAGGTACTTCCGGTTACTCTATTAATAGAAAATTGTTTGGCAAACCGTTTAGTACATATGAAAGTGCATTAAATGCCCAAGGAGTATAGTAAATTAAAAAATCGTTACAGCCGATTTCGAGAAAATCGCAATAAACCAAAAAATGGCAAAAATAAAATGGCACTTCCGAATATCCGATTTTAATCAAATTTCACATATACAGACCAATTTTTAAAAACACTATTTTCGGCTCAGGGGACCCAAAAACGTGCATTTCCAATAAAATTTTAACATCGAAAATTTTGGACGAAACAATACGTTCTCTTTTACTTATATTTCATATAGAGTAAGAGAAAGTAAAAAGGGGAACATTACTTATACCGAATTTAAAATATGCTCACAATTGTAAAGTGTATATTCTTGTAAAATCTCTTATATAAACTATTTATACTTGTAAGTGCAAGTTATGCATTTTTACAATTTGGATATGCATTTGAATTAATTTATTTGCACGATGCGTATATTAAACTGAGAAACTGTTTTATAATTGACTTCTGTAAATATATTAGAACTTATGTAGGAATTGATACATCATCTAATTCATTTCAATTAGTAGTAATAAAGATAATTAAACCTACTATCGAACCCGTTCATACACAATATTGCTTTAACGATCGAAATGTTTTTTGTATCCATTTTTCCAGATTGTTTGCCGCGACTTCTTTTATTTTGCTTCATGGCCTCTGTTCTTGATCAGTTAACTATTCCGATGAAAGATAATTAAATTAAATTTAAGAATATATTTTTGGCTTTATTGCATTATATAGTACACTTAATTTACAAAAATACTATGACGGAGTCCGACTTTTTTGCCAATTTTCTTGAAAACAAGTAATTAATAAAATTTTGCAAAATATAAAAACTCAAGTTTATTTTGATATTCAATTTTGCTGTTGTTACCATTATGTATATTATTTGTTTTTGTGTCCGAGGTTTACAACCCTCGCCTAAACATAATGGGAAAGATTTGGGGTAGGGTGCAACTCCTGGCAAGCATATCTCAGGAGTTGCCCAATGCAATTTATTCATTTCTAATCTTACAGGTGACATTTCTTTGTGGGCGCTAGTAATTAAAAGATGTAAACTAAGTAAAAAGTGAGTAAGAAAAGCGCCCATGAAATGAGCCGTTCTTAAAATTTGGAAGTTTGCTTGTATTTTTAAATAAATAAAACATAGATGAAGATGAAGACAATTTAAAAATATTTATTGATATTACAGAGTAAATTAATGAAGTTATTTAATAATCGTTGAAGACGTTTAATTATCTACAGAATGATGTTATTAGAATTAATATTGTAGCAAGCAATGAGTTAAAAAGAAATATGAATTTAAGTTGTTACCAAACAGCAACCAACAATACGGGAAATCTGACGTCATCGGAAGGAATCCTAATTGTTGTGCTCAAGTTAGGACGCTAGGAAGAATCAATTTCTAAATGTTATCGGTGGAGTTGACAGACGTAAACGTAGGAAATCTAGATTTCCGAGGTGAAGTTTCATATGGAGTAAATATTATATTTTAAGTAGTTAGGGCAAAGCGTATTTCTTGAATAATCAAAAAGGGGGCCTGTTGTAAATGACAGTCAGCAAAACCTGATCACAATAAGGTAATTTTTATCAAAAACAATTACTAAGCACGTGAAGCGGTAGTAGTAACATATTTCAAATTAACGTTATGGTTAATTAATACAATCACAGCGTGGTATTATGCCATTTTTAAGGCAGCTAGATAAATAACCAATAATTTTATTATAATAAATTTGGAAGCCAAAAGAGTCATTTATAAATAAGAATTAATAACCAATTTCGAATAGACCCCAATTTCGATTGCAAAAACGAAACAATAATATGGTCTTATATTTTAATTAATAGTGCGACAGCTTCGTATGAAATAATAAATTTTAGAATTCAACCAAGAATTTGGTGATTACTGCAAAAATTAAAATACGGAAGATATCTGTATACAAAATACTAAATGCACTGTGAACGGTGATGTCGGAAGCTACTAAGATAATAGATAATAATATGGCTCTCAACAACTAAGCTTAGCACGTGCATACAACAGAAATTAGCGGGAACGCTAATGTAGACATTAAAAGGCCAACTTATGGCCACAGTTGTTTTATCGTTAGATAATATTAATTAAAGCAGTAACTCATCAATTCTCATCAAGTAGAGCTAAATAATTAAAATGCGATACTTTCCGGAACTCAATGCGGCCGTTTAAACTGTTTTCCTCCTCCAGTAAGACCTGCGGATTCCTAAAACAATTTAAATTTAGAATTAAACGAATGGAAGCCAAAAAAAATGAAGAGGTACCAGCTTAGCAATGACATCTACGTATTATGGTGGATAGAATTAATAAAAATAATTAATAGAAATTTCGAAAAACACCATGATGCGTACGCCTTTACAGCTAAAACCAGACTAACTCTCCACCCCCTACGCATTGACCTCGCATTCCCTAGCAGCTAACCTCAGAAATATTACAATTAACCATCCCAAAATTGCTTGCTTTCTGTTCTGTAACATTCAAAAAGTTAAAATATGCTATGATTTAATAATTTCAAATTCAATTTTGTAGGTAAATAATCCACAGAGTATTAATATAGACAATTTTTATCATAGTTTATAGAACTATTGTAGCTATCAATTAGAAGTAGAATTTATACAGGGCTAACATAAATTTATTTGTCAATAAAAGAGAATTATAGTGATAAAAAAAACTAAATTAACCTGGAACGTGAACACGTTACAGGTTTCAGGATGCGGAAATTTCCTTTGCTGTCAGTGTTTAACTACTCGGGAATTTAGCTGAACCAGTAAATATTTCAACTTATAGTAGGGATTTTAGCATGTCAAATATCAGATTTTACTTCCTTACTTGAGAAAGACGCGTCCTTAAATTTTATTTCTGTGCAAAAACTACCGCTTCAGCGTAGTTTGAACCAGCTTTCTTTAGGCTCAAAGAGAACCATACTAATCGCTGACCCACGAGCCATTGTTTATAATTCAAAAATAATTTTTCTCTAATAATGATTTTGAAAAAAAATCGAAACACCAGTATTAAAATAATATATAATTTTTATCGATTCAATTTTTATTTTAATAAGCATTAATTTTTTAAGCTATCTTCCATATTCTGCAGTAAATGACAAGTTTATTCCAATAATTCTCGGTCGCGTGCGCTCAGTCCTAGTTTTCGATGATCGCTGAGACTAATGTGGTCGCTGCGGCAAAAAGTGCTCGCGGTCAGCCTTGCGACAGTATCTTGTTACCTGATATTATTTTATTTTATTTAGATTATCAATATGACCTCGGAATAAGCGGCAGTAATTTGGCATTTATTACGAAAACGTAAAAAAATTAAATACGCCTTTATTACAAACTCGACGTGAAATATATTTATTTATACTATTTTACAAGGATTTAAAATTAAAAACAATTCCCTGTTAAACTGTACCATTTATGTAGCTGCGATAGTGAGAAAAATTAAAAACTAACCAACTGGGTGGGTGCTTTTTAGGTCAATAATATTTAAAAAAATATCTATTTAAGTTTATGATTATGACCTTTTAGGTCAATAATATCTACTAAAGCTTTTATTAAAGTCTGTGGTTACTGCTTTCTCTTCCGTGCGTTCACTTGGTTTTATAATAAAATAGTTTATAACAATGGCATTGTTTTTTTAAGTTATTTATGATCATACGACCAGTATAACATACAAACCTTTATTTGCTAACACAAATTGTAATACTCGGTCCTGCAATGGATTTTTTGGCATTGAGTTCTATAATGCCATATCATTATGACAGACAAGCAGATATAGTAAGTATATTACGATATAGGATAGATAAGTGCCCGTTGTACTAAGGCGCTTAACGTTCATGTGTCATACACTATTTTTTATTCTACGACAATCATCAACCAATTACGACAATTTTGTATCAAACCTTTACTCCATTTCGTAACAGCGCTAGTACCTTTATGAATCATAACGTGCTTATTGTGAAGCTTAATCGTAGCGTTACTATGACAAACACAACAGATCGGAAAATATATCAGCTATGTTGATAACTGACAAATGAATAAAAACAGGTCGACAGCACAAAAAGTTTATTAGCGGCATACGTTTTTAGTTATTTTTTATGTTTGTATGTTAAGATAATTATATGTGCACTTTTTATGTAGTCATTTGTAAGAGAAAAAGTTGTAAACGACATACAGTCGAACTTCTATATAACGAAGTCGCTAAATCCTGAAAAACAATTCGCTATAGAGAAACTTCGTTATAGGGAAATAACATCTTTTATTGCGTTGCTTTATTACTTTCTCTTCCCTATATGAAATATAGAAATAGAGAAAGTATTGTATTCGTCCAAAATTTTCGATGTCAAAATTTTAGTGGAAATACACGTTTTGGGTCTCCCTGAGTCCAAAAAACATGTTTTTAAAAATTGGCCTGTCTGTGTGTGTGTGTGTGTCTGTGTGTGTGTGTGTGTGTGTGTGTGTGTGTGTGTGTGTGTGTGTGTGTGTGTCTGTGTGTGTGTGTGAACAAAATATCT
>JAHWXV010326241.1:0-16644 GCA_024586415.1 Phrixothrix hirtus
AATTAATTACTAAATTTAATTAATAAAGTTTAAATTATAAATTATTATATGTATTAAAATGTATAACCCATAAAAGAATCCCTTAAAACAATTTTAATTAGATATTTTAACATGAATAAAGAATTCAATCAAAAATACACCATAATTACATATGATTGGAAGTGTGAGTTCACTGTACTTTCGGCACAGGTCAACAAATGTAAATAAATACAAAAACTGAGCAAGTATAGCCATCTAGTGGTTAAGGTACAATTGAATACAACTATAAAGTAGAAATGTAATGAAATGTAAATTACTTAAGTTAAATTCATCTAGCCATCTATTGGGCGTTAACATAAGTTAATAGTTATAGTAGTTCAAATATATAGAAAACTATAATTAGTTTACTAAATTAAAATAGATGTCAATATAAACTTAATTCGAACCAGAAGATATACACCGAGAAGTACATTTTATAAACAACTTTTTACCGTCATTAGCTACACTATGCCCCCCCCCCTACTCTACCGCTTTGCTAACGAGCTAGATTTCGTGGTATTCGTTCCGCAAGAAATTTGTTATATCTAATTCTTAATCCAGCAACTAAAATTAAAATTAAATCCGTTCTTATCAACATAAGTTAATTTTGATGTACATGTCTGTATAAAAGAAGTAGACCAAAAGTCACCTATTGCTTCCCACACTCGTACTTGGCACGTTAAAGCCCGTCTTTATTAGCTATTTTTATCACCGAAACATTTTGACTGTTTTTAATGTTATCTTATATTAACACTAGCTTAACCTATGGTAACTTAGTAAGGTTGCTTTTTTAAGGTTTAGTTAGAAAATGTAAATAAGTATAAAACTTTTAGTTAATTTGCATATAGGTATTTACATTTATAACAATATAAGCTTTAAAAAGAGACCACACAAGAACAGTTTGTTGTAGCACACGAGGATTTTATTTAAATAGCAATTAATTTCTAATCCTTATAAAACAGGTGTATATCAACTAACTGAAAACAAACTTTTACTTGCAATATTACTTCTTGTACTTTTTGTAACCTTTTTGATTGCAAATAATATATTCAAGTTAATATTTTCTCTCAATTTCTTAACAGTACTATCGGATATAATAAACCCTATATTCTTTTGATATTCAGGACAATCGTAAAACTGCTGTCATTTCTGGATTATAAATTTCTATCCCAATGTAGTAGGTATTTCGTTTTCCTACCTTCACAATAGTTAATATTAGAAGCAAGATGTACACATTGATTAAACTTTAGGTCCATTAAAAGTCAACCTCATGGTACTTATAGTTTATATATAACTGCAGTTGCTTAATTAAGTTGCCTTATTGTTACTGCAACCTTAAAAGCGGAAAACAGTACGATAAACAAGTCATGTTGTCATAAAATATCTTTGCTATATTTTAATTAAAGTAACGGTAATAAAACAAGTAGAACCCGTTTTATTCATATATACTGCTACAATTAAGATAACAACATTTAATGTCCTATGAGTGCACTTTACTTACAATTAAAGTTTTATTACACTCAAGAAATTTCTAGGCTTGATTTTTCATAATCTACGATCCACAGGGTGGTGGTGAAATTCAAATTAAGAGTAATAGCTAACTAATGTGATCATGTGAAACTTGACTCTGATTAATAGCCCCAACCTTCAACGACAGTAATACAAATCAGCAATTCCGTCTAGTATCTGAAAATAATAATGACAGAATAATTAAAATACAAGGACATAGTGAAAACTCCTATGCGAATTTTAAAAGAGAAGTGAACCGGAGAAACGAGCTACAGGTTTTAATTGCCAGTCCTTTTTACTGGGTATAATTTATTCGTAGTTAACACGAAACGTGTAAACGCGTCTAAAAATATAAAGACTTTTATTTATAATTTGGAGAACCCTGTATATAGGAAAACATTAATATAATTAAACATGTAAAATACCCATATTCTGTCAATACTAACATTTACAAAGAAGGATTACTTTATCATTATAAATTCTATTTTTAAAAGTAACTTTTGAAAACCCCTGCTTTTCAAACGTAAATAATACTGAACTGCGACGATTGACAAACTCAGGTTCGTTTCTAAACATATCTGACAACCAAGAACATATCCTCTCCCCCGTTCCCCGAGAATTCGATGGTTACAGAGAGCTTGCTTCGAGCATTGAGATTAGAGTCTTGATCTTCGAAGGTACATCTACGCTTAGCATAAAGTGTAGTGTCCGTTCCAGAATAATAGCTTCGAATTAGTTAGCCATTTTTTAGTGTTCATCGTGGATCAAAAACCGAAAGGGGTTTAGGATCGTAGGTGATTCTGCCAATCTATTAACAAGGGTAAAGAAATTCGCTACCCCGTCCAACCAACACAAACAGGAGTCGTTAAATGTAAGGACAAGTATTTTCAATACAGTAAATTCCTGGAACCTGGTCGTCAACACCTACTACTATCACAAGTGCCGAAATAATAGTAACACTGTTACGTTCTCACATTTAACCTTTAATTATTCTTCATTAATTTTAGTGTATTCATTTGACTACGCCCTGTATATAGGTACTTACGATTTCGTTTGGGTCGAATGTGTATATAATGGGGATATTTAAAAATCTAAGTTTCGTTTTAGTTGCTCCTGTGTGTGTAAATTAGTAAATAATTCCTTTTCTTACATTAATATTTCAGGAATGAAGGTTGATGTTAATTAATAAACCTAATTTCGGAAATTCATTAAATATTGTTTATTTATCCGGTAGGTGATGCCGTCTAGTTACAGAACTTGGGAATATAAAATTCGCTTTAAAATTTCATTTTGATTAAAATAGATTTTCTTATCTTACATTTTGTGCCTCGACTTTGTTAAGATACAAACATATGTTGCGAGGTGTCCAATATTCTTTATTGCTGTAATGTAAAAACAAGCGTTGTTCATTTTAATACAACGGTAAGAACTAAGTAGTTTCTTATTATCCAGTGAATTAATTCGTTTTGGTCTTTTCTTTTTTAGCTTGACCGGTGGGATACATTCCTCAATCGCTGCGTTATCATGAGCGATTATAATTAACTAATCACAAAAAGGAATGATGTGCCGATTGGTGTTCTATTAAATCCGGATACGTAGGAGATGCTATTCGAGGGATGGAATCTTAAGGTCGTACAAAATCTTAATTTATATCATTTTTTATAAGCTGTGAGGACGATGTTTTCGACTTGTCTGATAGCTGAAAATTCAAGTGAACGCATGTGTCCGTACCGATAAGCATAAATAGCATGTTTAGTTTCTTGTAGTTTACAAATTAAGTATAAATTTTACATTATGTATCAGTCGACGTTTACTGACTTCTTAAACTAATTATATTCTAAATGTAAAATAATTGCGCCTCTTTGTTTTGTTACTATATTTAATATTTGAGTCACTTAAATGAACATCTAATAGCTTTTCAATGATTGCAAAATAAGGAAAAAGACTTAATTTACTTTTCAGTTTTAAAATACGAGGGCAATCCAGAAACTAACAGATGTTTTGAAATAAAAAATTTTCGGGCGGAGGTAGAGCCGCCATTTTGTTGTCAATGTATTACTACGCTCAGTACGCAGCAAGTTTTGGTAGCGAACGGTATTTGTCTCTCGTACTTTTCTTATTACAACGTTGTAAAGTGTGCGCTGCAAAAAAAATCCCGCCACTTGTGAAGTGCGTCCAGTGATTAGGTATTTGTACGCAAAAAACGTCAAACCAACTGAAATTCATCGCCAACTTTGTGCAGTTTACGGGAATGGAATAATGAGTGAAAGCAGAGCGAGGCAGTGGTGTATTGACTTTAAAAATAGCCGCACCAATGTTCACGACGAGGATCGCAGTTGTCGGTCTAGCCTTGTGACTAAATACTTCTTGAAAATCGATCAAAAAATCGCCAAGCGACTACCATCTCTTTCCTGTGATGAAGATCTGGCTCGCAACGCAGCGCTTTGATAGTGACGCCGAACTTCACGTCGGTGTCAACCAGTGGTTACGATCTCAGGCGGTAGATTTCTACAAACATGGAATCGACAAACTTATGCCACGTTATGATAAGTGCCTAAATTTGAATGGCGATTATATTGAAAAATATGTAAGCTTTCAAATGTAGATAATAAAACTTTGTTATTCTTCCTTGTTAAGTTTTTATTTCAAAACGTCTGTTAGTTTCTGGATTGCCCTCGTATATAGACAGTAGATTCTTTGGTCATATACGAGGTATACTCGATAACTTTCTGCAGCATAGGTATAAAATTGTCTAGAGAAAGGATATGAGATGCTTGCTAGCTTTTTATATTCAATACGTAGTACAAAATGTTTTATTTTTAACTAGTTCTCTTGATATCGCTTTTGCATAATTGGAGAGCGTATACTTTTGCGTAATTTCTTTTATTTAACTCGTGTTCTTAACATACTCACTTTACAGCTTAACCATTACTTGTAAATTAAATTGACGCGGTTATTATAATTACTCCTTTGATAAACATTTAACACTTTTTATCTCTTTAAATTTAGTTTTATGTTAACGTATCTTATCTATTTGTCATTTGATAGATTGTTCTAGTCTAGCTAATTTATATGCTGATGCTAAACTATTTCGAATTGGGTTAATGTTGTACTGTACTCACTATGTATGAGCTACCGTCGAATAATTCCATATTAGCTTTGATCTATAGAAAGCATTTCACTTATACTATTTGATTGTCAATTATATCCTTTACTAGGATTTATAATTAGTGTTATTACAACTTTCAGGGTAAATGCAATGATTCTAGGTTAGATTTGATCTATAAAAAGCATGTCAGATATCCTTTTGATTATCAATGCGTCCCTGACCAGGACATAAATTCGCGATCACTATTTACTTTGTTTTTTTATTTGTTGATATTAGGTTATGCAATTTGTGAATAATATTCTGGGTACTTAAATAAATACCTAATTACTTGTTAAGTTATCTAGTTGTAATTTCACAGAACCTCCTATTTTGCCTAATTCACTTTTCTTAAGTTTTTCTTACGGCTGCTGTTCCGGATGCTGAGTTCCTGTTGTAAACAAATTTATCATAAGGGGGCATCCTGTCGTTCGGGTGTTCCTTGTGACTTTTAAAGTGAACGACTGGCGCCCTATTTGTTCTTCACTTTACTTTGTTTTTATCTCAAGCCGACTTCGACTTAATCCAAACCAAGGGGATACACCGAGATGTACATCTTTGGCAACTTTTTACCAACATCAGTTACACCACACCCCCCTACTCTACCGCTTCGCTTCCGAGCTAGAATCCGTGGCAACATTACCTATTAATTCATTGGGGAAGTGACTCACATTAAGAGAGATTTGGACATTTCACTTCAATGTCTTTGAGCCTTGATTATTTAAACTGAACTTAATGACAGAAGTATTGTTAGAACCACCTTAAGTCACGAAAAGGGGTCAATAGTTTATTCTTGATAGCTAATTAATTGAGATTACGATACTTAAGCATTTAGCCTTTGTTTGGAGATCCCTATATCTTTCAATTACTTAATATAGGATAAGTTGTTCTTTTACTACAGTTAAACTATTCATGAACCTTAGTGGAAAAGATATGAAATATTATTTTATGTGACTATAGTTATTTATCTAAACCGATTCAGTATCTTCTTATTTTAAATACCTTTAGTTTTAGGAACATAATATAGCATTATATTTTCTTACAGGAACGTAAAAGGTTTAAATAATTAGGAACGCCCACAAATTATACGTTTTTAAAATAATACTCATGATACAAGTTCTCCAGTTGCGTGTAAGAAACCCAGTGCATAAGTAAGTCTCCTGATTATCACCATTCCATTTACAATTGGAGTTCATCATCCTCATCAGAAGTCTTCAGTGGTCTATGACCTAATGTATGTCACAAACGATAAGATGGCACCCAAAAGTACTATGACTTTTGCCCAAACCTTGATTTATAAAAGCCGTTCTGAAATTCCAGTTCAGTTACTACCAATACCACATTAAAACCCCTCTATTCACCAACTAACGCTACCAGAGTATCTAGCGATTTCAGAAACCAAAACGACATCAATCTCTACAACCTGAGGCCAAAGATACGGTTTACTCCATTATAAACGTCGAATAATTTACATATCACGGTTACATTTTACCGGAAATCATCATTAAAGGTGGTATGCCTTTTTTGCCGCTTAATTGAGAATGGTAATAACCACTTAATTCCAGTTTCCCTCACTTTGAAAACGTATTCCTTCAACAATATTCTAGAATTGCGAGAAAAGGTGACAGATTTGGACTGTAGAATGGGTGGTTGAAAATTTCTCAGAAAAACTTGCAGAAGTTGTGATTTTTGAGGAACACTAGGTCTGGAATTGACGTAGAGGGGCATTATACCAGCAAACAATAGATTTAGCCGCCGATTCTAGATTTCCCGCCAAAATTTCTTTAGAGCTTACTAATATGCATCAGAGTTAAATCTGACCCCTTAAGCTATCAATTTAACAAAATATAAACCATCTGTATCATTGAAGACAACTTTCATGTGGTTTCCAATTCATTCTTTTTACTTTCCCTTGCATGATTTGGAATATAGGTAAAAGGGAAAATATTGCTTTCATTCAAAATTTTCGATGTCAAAATTTTAGTGTGATCACACGTTTTCAGGTTCCGTAAGCCGAAAATCATGTTTCTGAAAATTAGCTTGTGTGTGTAAATGTGCGTGTGCGAGTACATGTGTGTATGTGTGTGTGTGTGTGTGTGTGCATGTGCGCATGCAAATGTGCGCGTGCACGCGCGCGCGCGCTTGCTTGTATATGCATGTGTATGTGTGTACGGGCGCGTGCGTGTGTGTGCATGCGTGTTCGTGTGCGCATATGCGCGTGCACGCATGCATGCGTGTGCGTGCGGATGGGTGAGTATGCGTGCGCGCGCGCGCGTGTCTGTGTGTATATGTGAACAGGACATCACGAAAACTAAAGGTCCTAGATAAACTAAACTTTATATTTAAGTTTATACCCACTCCCATACTCGACCTCAACGATTTAATTTTAATTAGCTAACCGGAAATGCCACTATACCCTGGTCATTTTTGGTTTTTCAAAATTTTCTCTAAATTTACCAAAAGCGATTTGTCTTGAATTTGGCATGGTTCTTAGTCATTGCATGCCCTTGCATATAATTTGCTAATTTTTTGCGAGTCGGGTAACCGAAAGCATTTTTCCTGTTAACTGAATAAAATATCTATAAGGTCAAAAGTTGTAGCCGGTTGGGGTTATTACTACCCTTGCATGCAAAATCAAGGATATGATTAGAATTGGGGAACCGGCAGCACCATTTTAATTTTGATATTTTGTGTTTAAAGTTTTTACCTTCTGGAATGTGATAGCAAGATTTAATTAAAAATTGCATGACCACAAGTGGCGCTTTATCTTTGCGATTAAGTTTTGTGTAATTTTCTTGAATAAGGGTTTATATTTTTTTTTAACTTACCAGAGTCTATAATGTCTTTGATTCCCTTTTAGATGAACTTTTTGACTACCTTGAAAAAATACGCTGAAACGAGTTATCGGAGATATTCTCTTGACTTAAGCATGGTTTTGTATGTCCAGTATTTTGAGTGGGTGGCCGTTGCAATTATCGTTTGCAAAATAAACATAAATAATATTTTCATCATTTGTGTACATTATTTGCATATCTACAATGACTAAGACAAAGTTGTGTGTTGTTTTACACCAAATTTTTTTTCTAATTTGTTGGCTATGGTTGGTTAACTAACGTGATGGGATGTCATTGACTAACATTTACTCTGAAATTACCGATAAAGAACTCTAGTTACACTTCCAATAAGGTGCGTTCTGTTCCCCTTCACTAGAGTAACCCTCCAAAGGTTTAGCTCCGCACCCGTACGCTTCTTTCGGTATTCATCAGTAAGCATGCGAGGTATTCGATTTGCATAAATGTTTCTGTACATCAGATAGCCTCTTAAAATTTTATTAAGAATGTTTAGCGATATATGCGGAAACTGTTCGTTGATGTCCTTAAGTGTAATACACCGATCTTTCTTCACGAATGTATCAACTGAGCGAAGAATATCATTTTTAGTTACTAGTGGGCGTTCTGTTCGCTTTTCATATTGGCTTTTTCTATTCCGAATAAATTTTCGATATCATCGCCTCAAAGATTCCCAAGTAATAGTATTTTGGTACTGAATGCAACAATATGGTTTCATACTTCTTGCGATAGATATGGAATCATACAACTTACTTCATAATATGCGGGATTTTTAATCTTTTAAACATAGAAAGCGTCAACTGAATCAAAATAAACATTGATAGCGCAACGCAATCTCGAATACAGAGAACTGACAGACGGCTAAACCAAGTTGACCTTTAATTGTGGCCTCTGCATGCGACTCAAACGGGCATTAATTTTCAGACTACCTATCATATAAACGAGTTACAAATACTTTATTGGAGTTTGAATAGAGCGTAGATCGTGCTTACTCGAACACTTCTGTAAGCAAAAATCTGGCGGTGCTTATCCAATTTTACTCACAATGGAACTACCATCAAATGTCAATTCGTGAATTTTTCTAAATCTGGCAATACATACAATGCAGACCAAAATAATTGACGTATTTCTTTTATCAACAACCGCAGCTATTTAACGGGTCAAAGCCAGAAAAGAATTGTAATGTTGTAAGGGGACTAACTGATCATGACCTTTTTTGACCTTGGTTGAAAAATAAATACGCTTTTATGGGTTAACTTTATTTGTTTAAATGGAAGCATCCAAGTGTGATTAATGTATCTCGTTAATTGCATCAAAATGCACACTTTTTGTATTTTGGCATCTTTTCATAAGATGCATGGTTTTCGAGATCTTTTATTTTAAATTTTAAATTTGCCATTATGCGTTTTTACCTTTAACTTTTCTTGTCGGCTAAATAGTGGCATTCATTTATTTATAATAAATAAGTTTATTAAAAATAGTTTATTTGTACAAGATATCTAATATTTCGTTTAGTTATGTGGAATAATTGCAATGCACATCTGCCACTTTAAATTAATAAATTAGTTGATACAAATAATTATTCATTGTGCTTATGTTTGCTTATTGAATTATAATCATTTAATTGTTTTGAAAATAGTTCTTTTAACCAAGAAGGTTTCGATATACTCAAAATTCTAGGCGAATTTTACTAAAATTATCGTGCTGCAGAACTTTTGTACACTAAAAGATGTCCTCAACGCGCAAATCAATCTCTGGTAGTTTTTTAAGCGTCTAGTAGTTCGTGTTCGCACAACTGCTCAATTGAAACCCAACATCAACCGCAATAACGAAATTAGACGACCTATACGAAACGAAGAGAAATTGATATTCTTGCTGCATTCATTATTAATCCTCATAATTCGAGGAGAAAGATCGCAACTGATTCTAGGGTGTCACAAGACGTCGAGTAGGATCTAGCACTCTAAGTACTGCCATACATACCACATCAGCTCTCATCAAGCACTCGGGGGCAAGATTCACAAAACCGTTTAAATATTTGTAATTAGCTGTTGCACAAAAACCAAAAACTCTTTGGGCCAATGAAGCTGCATTTAAATCTACCAGAGGGTTTAATATCTATAGTGCTGATCACTGATCAAGATAAAATCCTCATTTTATGAGAGAAGTGGATAACCAACATATTTGGCACGTCAACACCTGATGTAGTCTCATTGGAAGCCAAATCATCCGACCGCATTTCTTTTATCATCCCCTAAATGGTGCTAGATACCGCGAATTTTTGAGCACCAGTCTTATTGAGGATTTAGAAGATGTGGCTGCAACAAGACCGTTATTCAGGTTATTTTTCTCTGCTGGCACGTCGTACAGTTAATAGAATTTTTCCTAATCGGTGAATTGGCAGAAGTCTTATTGGATGGCCACCGAGATCACAAGAATTGACGCCTAGGGATTTCTTTTTATAGGACGAATAAAAGACGTTGTTTACAAACTACGTCCAACAACCAGATATGACATGAGATAAAGAATTTGGGATGCCTGTCAATTAATCAGTAATGAAGAACAACTGATGGTGTCCTAACATGTTCGCAAAACTGCATGCCTCAAAACGATAGGCAATTTGAATAATTCAATTAATTTAAGATGATTTTAATCAATCAACCCTTATCACGGCTAAGTGATGTACAAAATTCGAACAGGAACCTCCCTTGTGGTGTACATCGGGTAATACCAATTCTGGCGGTACCTACTAAATTGAAGGTAAAAATGCATAATGGCCAGTTCTGAGTTTAAAATGAAAAATTATGGAAATCATGTATTTTATGGAAAAATGTTAAAAGACGGAAAGTGCGAATTTTGACGCAATTAATATGATACATTATCAAAAATGGGTGTTTCTATTTAAAAAACTAAAGTTGACCTCTAAAAAACCAAGGCCAAAGGAAGGTCACCTTGGGACCATATAACTCGTCTGAAATATTTCCTCATATCTCTGTTCGTTTTCGAAATAAATGAGTAACAACAGTGATCTGACGCACCCGATGTATTATATAATTGAAAATCCGATTACATATTTGAAAAGTAGGTTAAAAATCTAAACTAGATGTCTTTGATAAGAGTTGTTCCCCTACATGTAAAGCTATACTAAAATAAACAGTTTCTTTGTACGCCGAAGATTCTATGATAATAAAGTATGGCTTGCTTTGTCTATTCACAAATAACTATTCTTATGTGAAAGGTTTATTGTGTACTTTCATTACTTAAATGGCAAAGCTCAGGCTGAAAATTGAAGTGACAGCTCAAATTTCCGAAATACCACCAACCAAGTAAAATTTACAATATTTAAACTAGATGAAATTTAGAAACCATAATTGTACCTTCAATTAAGGTAATAATAATTTATAATGGTATTTTTGGGGTTTATGGGGCAGGTGAAATAAACTAGAATGATTTCAAATGTTTATTTGGAATTAGTATGAAGTTTAATGGAGATATCCATCTTCTGTAGTTTATTATCATGTTCGACATGGTTTACTATTTTACTAGTTTCTTGTCAACAAACTATGAAAAAATTTCTGATGAAATTTTCACAATGATGAGATCTTTCAAAAAAGTATTTTAAACAAATGGGCCTTCTGAATATACCCATTGAATCGCATGTGTACCATAGGCAGTTCATTCTATATTCGCATCAGTATTGGATTTAAAAGTACCGTCTTCCGGATTAATCACATATGCATGCCGTTGGTCTATATACCTGCTTTTGTACCAAGCATGTCTAAGCGTATCCTGAAATCTTGGGATTGATAGTATATAATATTTCGAAATATGTTCCTTAGTCCGCAGGTTATAAATAAAATAAATTATATTTTCACAGTAGGAGTAGTTTGTAATGGGTATGTTCAGAACGGTGAATCGGAGGTTCCTGGCGGGCTTAGTAATTTTGAAGTCCACTCGCAATAGATCAGGCTTGCTAATGCTAACGGAATATGCTTATGAATTAAAACGACGCGGTCGGTGAATGTAGTTGGAACTTCTTGTATGAAACGAACTTTAACTCATTTATTTACGTTGGATGTATGTAGGTTACTTCGACGGTAAAAATAACACGAGTAAAACTTTCGAAACATAATTTATTCGCAGCAATAAAAAATCTGGGATGAGGAACACACGACATTCCCTTACACACATAGATATACAAATATCCAAATGTTCACGAAAAATTCAAATATTATTTACGTTTAAAACCCTACTTAACTCCAGAGATTTTTTCAGAAAACCTCTAAGTACACATAAAACGATGTCAAAGACATAAGAACCGCAGCAGGTTTCAAAAACATTGTTAACACGTTTTCGAAAAAATCGCAAAACACTAAAAATTCCCAAGAACGAACGGGCACTTCTGGTGATTAGCTTTTAACTAAATTCTTGCTATTTCATGTATAGAAGATTTAAAACATAAATGTAGTTTTTGTTTTTCATATAATCATTACCTTTTGAGATACGTTGTTCACAACTAATACCCAAGTTCTTCCGGTTACTCGATTTTCAAAAATTCATTAGAGAAATTCTTTGCTTAATATAAAACTAAATTAAGTAGCTAAGGAATATACTAAGTTTAAAAAAAATCGCTAAAGCCGATTTCAAGAAAACCGTGAAAATGAAGAATTCAAAAAATTTCTAAAAATATTGGAAATAAAGTGGTACCACCGATTATTCGATTTTAACGAAATTTTTGATATTTCGGCAAAGGCGATTATGATCCCAAATGTAAACTTTCATTTAGTTAGGGTTATTAGTTTCGTAGTTATTGTATTCAGAGTTAACAGTGAAAGTACTTCCGGTTACTCAATTTACAGAAAATTTTCGGAATAACCGCCTAGATCATAAGAAAGGGTCTTAAATGCTTAAGAAATGTAATAGAATAAAAAAATCTTTAGTGCCAATTTCGAGAAAATCTCGAAGAACAAAAAATTTCGAAAATATCTAACAATAACAAAAATAAGGTGGTACATCCGGTTATTTGATTTTAACCAAATTCGTGATTTAGCACAATAAGGTAATTGTGACCTTAAATATAACTTTTCATTTAGCTAGGGTTATTAGTTTCATTGTTATTTTATTCAGACTTAACGGCGAAAGTACTTCCAGTTACTCGACTTACAGAAATCTTGTGAAAAACTACCTAGATTGTATGAAAGGGCATTAAATTTCTAAGAAATAATAGTGATTTTAGAAAAATCGTTATAGTTGATTTCGAAAAAATCTCGAAGAACTACGAAAATGACAAGAGTAAAGTGGCACTTCTGGTTTTCCGATTTTAGTGGAATTGTTGCGGTCGCGTGCGGCGATGGATAGAAACTCAAATACAAAATTTTGTTATTCTACGGCTTATGGTTTTTGAGTTATAGTGTACACATGCACAAACTCACACGCAGACAAACTCACATGCACACGCATACGCACACGCACACGCACACGCACACGCACACATGCACGCACGAACACGTACACGCACATGTACACGCACATGCACATGCTTACACACACACACACACACAGACAAATTTTCAAAGACATGATTTTCCGACTCAAGGGACCCGGTAACGTGTATTTACACTAAAATTCATATAGGGCGAGAGAAAGTAAAAATAATAAATCAAAAGAATATTTTAAAACAAATTATACATATTTAGAGGTTTATTAATTATGGTAGATGACAAAAAGAGCTCTTTCTGTAGTCGGTATGCAATTTAAATTTTAACGGCGCTTGGAGTCGCTTTGATAAGAACAGGATACGCCCCACTATCCTCATATAGTTTAGTAAGCTTTTGGAAGCCTAAGTCAGCTCTTTACGTAAGGAATCTGATAATTTCGGTAGGGATATTTTGTTCTGTTCGTGACCGGTGTCATACAACAGATGAAATCACCGCGATAGGCGTCAAATAGAATTCGTTGCCTAACAACGGAATTGTATTTGACAGCGTGGTTGGTTTTATTTACAGCGGTGTGTTTGTTTTCATTACCAAATCAACGTAAAACTTAGGCACTCCGTTTACTCACTTAGTTGGAGTTGGATTGCTACTCAGCCGCCCATCCAGTATCGGTTATAAGGTCGTCGGAATTCGAACGGTACGGTGTCTACAATTCCTGATCTTTAAGCGACAATGGGATTCTAAACGTTGTGTATTTTAATATCGAACGTCGGGACACACCCGCTATATAGCAACACGGTTCGTCTCTAAACCTATCTTCTAGGAAAAGGGAAGAACTGCGCTTACGGATAACTAAACTAATTTCGCAGTTCAAGAATACGATGACGATTTTAGTATTAAAACTTTAACAATACTACGGAAAGCGGTTTATCGAGTTTGTAATTTGTAAAGCGTTATAATTTAACAAAATATAGGTTAACATTACAGGTAAAGGCTAATACGATATAGTAGTAAAGTATACTCTGGTTCAATGAAAGACCTCCGGGTATGATACTGAATTATCTATTGTCGCTCTATTTTTTTAAATGATATTGATAACCGTGTATTCTTTTTTACAATAATTGATAAGGAGGCAGCGTTATGGGCTTCGTTTATATATTCATTTATAGTGCAATATTACGCAATTACAATTAATGACTTCACATTAATTAAAACGGCTTTAGGTTGATTCTATATCGATCTTACATCTTAGGAGCAATCTAAATTTAATTCTAACGATTATTAACGCCTTAAATATTGCGTTTAATTGTGCAATATGTTGTAATTCTTAAATTTTATTCCTTTACAATTTTTCTCTATTTAAGCATGTTAACAATAATTTAAAATGAATAAATTTAGTATGACACTCGCTTTTGGTTTGAACACGCACTGAAGGTGTTTATAAATGTTTTATATATTTAAGCTGCCTAAATTTTTATATAAAATCGGAAGCATGCGCGATTTCTTGCAAACCGGTTTTCGCATGTCACTTTCATCTACCAGTTTCCCTGCGAAATGTTAAAAGTGTATTTTGAGTTAATGTAAGCATAAATTCCTGCAGGATAGTTGCCGTTTTAATTACTAAAAAGTAAACGAAACAACAAAATGGCTTCGAAAAAATATTTAATGAATTGATTGATACAATGTAAAAATGTAAAAAATTAGATGTTTCGGCTCACACAGGAGACTTTATCAATAGGTTGACAATTTAAGTTTTGAAAAAGACAAACACAATTTTTTAAGTAACTGTAAAACAGAAAGAATGACAACACTATGAATTATAAAGAATAAAGAAAAACTAAGGTAAGTTGGTTCAAACCATCATTAAATTAATTAATTTGAATCAACTTATCTTAGTTTTCTTTTTTTTTGGCGTAAGTACTTGTATCCTTTATAATTCATAGTATTGTCAATCTTTCTGTTTTACAGTTACTTAAAAAATTGTTTTTTTGTCTTTTTCAAAACTTAAATTGTCAACCTATTGATAAAGACTCATGTGTGAGTAGAAACTTCTAATTTTTTACATTTTTACATTATACCAATCAATTTATTACACCTCTTTTCGAAGCCATTTTGTTGTTTCGTTTACTTTTTAATAATTACAAAGGCAACTATCCTGAAGGAATTTATGTCAATCTCAAATATATAACGCTACAATGAAAAGCAATCATTTCATTGCTCGAAATGTTTAAAAAAATAAAGACGTAATTGTGTGACACCCCATTAATAGCAACAATGACCCTCTTTATGACTTTAAATTTTTTCATTATGCGAGCGCCTAGAAGTTGTATTTAAATTAAAGTTATTAATAGCACTATAACCAAATTTAAAACATTTATAACCGCATTTTTTTGCGTTTATTACCAGACTAGTACGTTATATTACATTATTATTAAAAAAGAAAAGGTTATAGCTTAATTTTAAAATTCGCAATTTATATACATATTAATATAAATTTTACACAATATAAGAAAATTTTGAAAAAACAGACGTGAGAACATTTAAAAAATTATTTAAAGCCCCGTTTATAAACAGTTTTTTAATATCCCTTCTGCATCTTTTAGTCCACTTTTTCAAAATTTTCAGATTGTGTAAAATATATATTAATATATCGTCAGGGCATTGGCCACTCCAAGAATCCAGCAATAAGAGAGATTTTTGTATTTATTTTAGCCAAATATACATTTTGGAACCAGTCTTTAAAGTGTTCGCTAGTTAGCTTTCCTCTTTTAGATGCGGAAACGTAAGTATTCTTTGCTTTAAACAATAATTGCTTTACTATTAGGCCTAATATGCATGAAAATTGCTTTAAATCTAAAAACAGTAATGTAAGCAGCATATTGCAGTTTGGTCGTCTAGAATTAGTAGCTTTTGCATGCTTCAGCTTGCAATAACTTACATTCTTCTTCCTTCTAGAATAGCATGAACAGTAATAATTTCTATAAGTAAGCTGTGTTTGTGCTCATCACCTAATTTATTGACTTGAGACAAATTATAGTGCAAACAGTAGGGTACACCCACAACGGCTAAGGTCGTAGGTTTGTGGAAGAATGCAATATAGTGACATCGCATCTCTTCTTAGTTCTCCAGTTGCCATCCTGTGAGACTTTGAGAGCCTTAAGCTGCTATCCCTTCACACTTACACTATTATCTCAAAAACTATTAAATAAATTAGGAAAAGTTAAGATGCATCTTTAACCACTTCCAAAGTTTTAAAATATGGCGCAATTGTTTCAAAAACTATTACTTTTATGAGACAAAATTATCCTCATCCCCTCTTTTTCGAAATCTTGAAATTTATTAAATGTCCCAAGAAGGAACAATATTTTATTGCGTAGTCGTGCCTTTTTAATTGATATAATTCTCAATATTTTTGGTCAGTCGAGCGGTCCTATGTTTATTTGTGGGGCACGGCTTACAATAACTGCATTTATAACGATAGTACTCGCAGGTTCTGGAGAATACAATGACACGTCTGGTACCTAAGGATTTTACTTAATCCCTCGTCTGTCTCGAACAAATACAACAATGTTAAGGTAAAAAATATACGTTTATTTAAATAGGATAATATGTTAATTATGTTCAACAACGAAATTAAGGCAAATAAATAAATATAGTGATAAAATTGATTGTTAGAAATTAAAATTTT
>JAHWXV010326245.1:0-11237 GCA_024586415.1 Phrixothrix hirtus
ATCCCTAAAGTGGAATAGCATATTATCTGAAACACCCTGTATAATCATTTACGTATTACGGTATTGTTCCGAAAGATCACGTTTCGAACTATATAATTCATCATCAGATACAGTAGCGTAATAACAGTTTAAAAGATCTATATTTACATGTATCTAAATTGTAGGTAATATTAGTACGTTAAAAAGAATTTGTCAAAAATTCAATAAATTAGCAATTTTCTTTTGATTAATGCACCAAAACGTTGTATTTTTAGTAACAGCTGAATAGGCAGAATGAAGTTACAGTAAATTTTAAAATAAATAATGTAATTAATCTAAATAATTTATAGAAAGCCTTCATTTTGTTAGTAATAATATCCTACGTTAATGTGTACAACTAAATCTGTAAAAGATATTTAATATTGTTTAATATTTGTAAACAGTTATTAAAATTGTCTTACTTACTAGCATACTGTATTTTATCATGGTTTTTTACGAACATAATAATTATCTTTATTAAAGGCGAGCATGTCAGTTGTCGATAGCAGGTGACGCCAGAAACTGAAAAAGCTTCTATTTAATCGGAAGTATCAATGCTTGGTTTTAACATTATCAATTATTCTGTATTACGATTGATGTTATTAAAGTAATAACTGAAAAATTTCCATCTTTTGCTATTGAATTAATTAGCAAAAATTGTATTATATAAGTAAATTTACTTCTCTCAATAAAAAACGATTTATGTATGCTATTGAACCCTGTTTCTACCTCTTTTAAAAATAACGATTACTATACCTTACAAATGGAAGGTATGGTAATGGGAAGTTCATTGTCATACCCTATATCTAGTGTAGTATTAGAAGACCCAGAAGCAAATATAATGAGAACTTCGATTTCAATATTCTATTCTATAAAAGATACGTTGATGACTGCATTACTGTCATTCCTATTAATAAAATTAAACATATAATAAATGATAAACTTAATAGCCGTTGCCCTAAAGCTATATTTACCTTTGAAAATGAATATGGTAATAAAAGCAGTTTTGTAGATACAACAATACCTAAAAATAATAATTCATCTATTCATAATAATTGATACACTAAGGGTCAATTTCACCAACTAAAGATAAATTGCCCGATAACTATCTGAGATATAAACATATGCTAAGATTAAATAATATTTGAGTTTCACCAATAAAACTAAATCATTATTTAACTATTGGTTGGATATCTATATTAACATCAATTTTTATTTTAGAATGTACTCTAAAAAGATAGGGATTTTTGTAGTTGCAAGTTGTCAGGTATAGAATTAAAAATTTCACACCAACACATGATAGGAATTATAACCTAGAATATTTAACCCTCCGGTAGTTGGGTGATTGGAAGTTACACAAACGATTGGGTGGTGTCTCACAGATCCATTTTTGTAAATGAGCCTACAAACTCTTTAAATAGAAAAATGTATTTATATTTTGCACTAAGCCTATCGTGTAATATATTGTAAACAAAAATATATAATATTTAAAGCAAAACTAAATGGAAAAGACATAATGTTAATTAAAACAAGAACACAAAGTTTGTAGCAGCTTAATGTTCGATTCTGGTATAAAAAAATAGTTAAGCGTTGGTTAAATATACTCTAAATATAACAATTTATGAGGCTTGCTACAAAAATATTGGGCTTTGCAATTTCGGCAATATGCGTAACGTTCCCTTTCATTTTCTTGCCTCCCACAATTTTATATGAGGATCATATACTTGGATCTATACGTTGTCTTTTATTACTTTCAATCCAAGATATTTTAAATATGATTGCCTTTCGTTGATGATTTTATCTTCTGAGGCATTACTTTGATGGACAACAAAAGTATTTATTATAACAATATTTAGAAGATAAAAAACTGCCGTTAGCCCTCTGGGTGCATTTCTGATACCTTTGGAACAATAGAGTCAACGCCAGCCTTGGTATTATTAAAGAAGTTACCATGCGTGGTTTATAGGATTGAAATTTTGACAAAATCAAAACCTTTTTCTTCTTTTTTACCTAATATTACCATAAAGTCTTATTTTTAATAAAAGCCGACATACACGAATATTGTGATCTACTGGGATCAAGAAGTACAGCTGGAATTTCGCGTTCATTCTTTCAGATCGCTCTAACTTTTAATTTATGCCATTCTAGCATGCGATTTGTCATTTTGTAGCTTGCGAAGCAGTTGTCCATTCTAACTTTTCTCAATATTACAAAAATTAGTGTCCATATCCTTTCCGCTAAATCAGTGGTTTTGATTCTTTGGCTATAGGGCCCGACGGGCTGAGTGACACCCTAAACCTCCATATTTAGAGTTTAGGAAGAGAAAGCTTTTACATCATATCGAGCCGGTTTATTTGGAAAGTGCATCTTAAAGCGTCACCGTCTACGAAAAGCGAATAAAGTTTCATTAAATGTGAAATAGGCTCTGATTATATAGTTCTTATTATAATTTTGAGTGAAATTTTCAAAACAATCTCTATTTGCGGCAACTTTGCCTTCTTTTTTCCTTTCTGCTTGCGTAACACCGTTGTCAAAACGCAGACACCGTAGTAGAAGCAAAAATCGTTTATGAGCCATAGTCGCAAGAAATGCTTCCACTCCAGTATCATCCATGGCCCAAAAACCTTTTCAGTTTCTTCGTCCCAATTTGAAAATTCCAACAGAATCTAAAAGTCTTATCAGTCTTAATTTAGATTTCACTTGTCCGCTTAGCATCATTCAGATCCTTGTACTTGTTGGAAATTTTTTTAACGTAAGTATTCGGAGATTGTATTACTAACAATATGTGTAAAATATTATTGTCTATGAAAGAACTTCAGCAACCAACGCACAAGTTAGTAAGCGAGCATTACCTTTCATACCTGATACATACGAAATAATATTATGACTTCTTGTCATAACATTCGGGTAGGTGAATGTTTTTTCCATAAAAGTCTATCCTTTGTTGGTATCAATATTTACAGAATGCTCAAAATTTGCTATCTCTTCCACTTTGTGGATTTCGGCTGCACTTTCAAGTTGCACCTCGGTGTCAGAATTATGATTCCTTTGATCGCAGTGATCTTCTGAGCAGGAGTATTCTCCGTTGCTTATATCTATTGTAGTGGGTAGAACTACATACGTAAGGGTAAAGACAAGAAATTGATTACGTTAGCTCATATTTCAAAGCAAACTGTATATAGGGTTGCAAAAATGTAAAACGATTTGATATTATTAATATAGGGAGATGATTTAATTATAAAAAGATTCAATTCTCAATAGAAAAAACAATATATAAAAGAAAATAGCAAATTACGAACAAAAATCGGAATCGGAATAAGATTTTCAAGGCAAATTTCAAAATAAACAATTGTACATAAAATGCCAATATAAGTAAAATTTCGGATATTATGTTAGTCAACACATGAAGATGAAATATCTGAACATTTCCATTAACTAATTGTAATAATCTAAATAAATATAAAAAATTGAGGTTAATTGCTAAAACCTTCTAACTGAATGGATAAAATTAATTAATGCATATGTTGAAAATTATATAATACATGTAAATTAAGATTACAATATGAAAAATTCAACATTACAACATAATAACAGTGAAATATTAAAACAAAGTGTGTGAACCTTCAAATGCAATATACTTTTAAAAAACACAATTTTCATTAAAATAATTATGGAAACACTAATAATCAGAAGTTGTAGAATATTATGGGGGTGCTTACCATCCAGTTAATTGAAATTTTGCATAAAATGTTATAAATATTAAAACAATTCAGCATAGACACAAACCATTCTGGCCCCTGTTACCAAAAGTCTCCAAAGGATTTTGAAATTGTAAATTTATTTAATAAGACTTTGTAGAAAGACTCTATCAATAATTTGAAGCAGGAATATATTTTCATAATACAATTTA
This sequence comes from Phrixothrix hirtus, assembly GCA_024586415.1. Taxonomy (NCBI): domain Eukaryota; kingdom Metazoa; phylum Arthropoda; class Insecta; order Coleoptera; family Phengodidae; genus Phrixothrix; species Phrixothrix hirtus. The sequence goes on from JAHWXV010326245.1 coordinate 3,929, forward strand.
ATCCCATATTTAAGATTTTATGTATATTTAAAGATTGGCAAATTTTTCAAATAGTGCTAATTCAGTAGTTTCAGCCTACATTCCGGTTGAATCCTAACTAATTTTCAGTTGCATTTTGACCATCGGAAGACTACGTCATGCTTCTCACAATAAATAAAAATTAAATTAATCCAGATTGATCATAGTAAGAATCCTTTATCTGAAACAAGTTTGGTGTTAAGAAGAAGAAAATTAATTTGAATAAAATTGGATTTTATTATAAACAAAACAAAATTAAGGCGTGGAAGAATAATTTAAAGCATTATTACAAAATAATTTAGAAGGAAGGGATTTTAGCGAGAAAATTAAACACTAAATAGGTAAAATTTTTACCTGTGTAAAATACTTGAGGTTACATTGCTAGGTAAGCAAATATTTAACAATATTTAAGTAAATTCAGCTAGCTATGGAAGTAAATTACTACGACCGAAATTAAAGAAGAATTTTAAAATTAGTTTCATGAATGTTGTTTTAAAACACTTACATCTATATGAAGAATTATATGGCCACCATTTTGTAGAAGTAGATTATAAATTTAATTTACTACAATAAATAGTTATTTATAAAGGATTTGTATAAATCTTCAATAGAAGCACAATACAACAATTAAGAAATGTTCACGATTGTTAACACTGTGTTTTGATAAACAATTTTAATAATTTCTTAGCATTTCTTTAAAGAAACAAAAAGTTACAACACCATTTCAACGTGTAGGAATGGAAAGTTCATTGGCAATTTTAGTAATACAAAGGAACATAGAAGTATTTTGAGCATAGTGCATCAACTTTAAGACAACGTTATACAAGGTTGGTGAAATTAAATTACAAAAGTGATTACGAACGATTCTTCACAATAATTAACAATTCGATTAAAAGATCTTTAAACAAATTTGAATTTATAGACTAAATTGTTTTAACTTATAGAATAAGTTTAATTCAATTCAACGTATTGAATAATTTTAGAGGTAACGTTTTTTAAATTTATTATTGGAGTAACCATAAGAAAGAAGTTGTTTGTTCACTAACTTGACTGATAGCTAAAATAACTCAAGTAAGATTAATCAAACTTTTAGTTTATTTTGAAAACTGACATCTCTTTGTTATTAATTGCATATAATTAAAATAAAAGGTTGTCGTTTTACAAATTTGATTTACAATTATTATTTTCTGTGTAAAAGTTTGAATTTTATTATTTGTCTCACAGAGATCTGAATTTAATATTTAATTATGCGTGTTTATTGAATTAATATTTTAATTTGTAATGTGAAGTTTTGATATGAGATAACGTTGTACCTTTCAGAGCAAAGTGTAGGGTGGGTTGCTACATATCAAGAACAGGTAGGTAACTTGTTTAACACAAATTAAACAGAAATTCAAGTTTAGGCAACCAAACTTACAACGATAAATAGAATCGTTTTACTTAACAAAATCAAATACAAATCTATTTTAATATAGTGGAATTTTAATATTCGTTCGAGGCCATTTTTTACACATACTTAGTGAACAACGTTGGGGCCGTTCGATCCAAGTTATACCACATATTTGACGCTTCAACGTAAGGTGATCAAAACAGTTACAGAAAAAAGCTATTTCGAATTAAATTATTCTACACTATACAGGGAGGGGTAAAAGTCAGTGTGAAAATTTGCAAAAGTGAAATAAATAAAAACACAATATCAGATTATGCTAATTTTATTTGATTATACAGCAAAAATGTTTACAATAAATGTTCGAAATGTTCACTTTGCATCTCTATACACTCTATATAACGCTTTTCAGTAGATTTGACAATTCGGTAGAGGAATGCGCGATGATGATGTGATGTTTATGTTCATCGACGTTTTTGATGGGATGTGCATAAAGCGGTCCTCAACCATAGCCCAGACTGCAAAGTCTATCAATGTGCGGTCCGGTGATTTTGGGGGTTAAGTGGTACGGCCACTTTTACCGGTCCAATCCAGGAAATGAGCCTTAAGATAATTGCGAACTTTCAAACTGAAATGCGCTGGAGCACCATCCTGTTGTAAAATGATATTTCGACCAACAAATTATTCATCTTCGTCCAAGGTTGCTCTCAATTCTACTAGTCCTTGCATATAGGATTCCCCATTGACAATTACATCAAAAAAATGCCGTCCGATAACACCTCGATAATTGACTCCAGTCAATACCATGACACCGGGAGAATTTACCTCTTTTTTAAGTATCAAATGAGGATTAGCATCTATCAAATAAATTCAGTTGTGCCTATTTACTCTGCCATTAACCTTAAATTGTGCCTCTTCCTCCACACATTTTTTCACAAACAAAGGATTGGGTCCCTTCATAATTAGGTGTCACTCATAAAACTGTATGCGTTGTGTATGGTCAAACACGCGTAGCTCTTGCAACAACTGTGGCCAATAAACCTTCAAACAGTTCTCTTTCATGATACGACGAAGTGAACGAGATGGTATATCAAGCTCTAGGGACGTTCGTTTGGTAGATTGGTGCGGATTTTCAACGTATGCTTGAGAAACCATCACCATATTTTCGTGTGTACGTGCAGTTCGCGGACGCCCGGAACGTGGCGCATCCGCAATGCTTCCCGTTTCTTCAAACTCTTTGGCTAATTTCAACAAGTAATCACGATGTGGAAAACATACACCGGGACACTCTTCGACAAAAACTTCTTCGATAGTTGCATAATCACGATCAAAACGATAAAACTGTTTCAACAAAAAGTTACGCTGCGCAAGTATAAACTTGATTTTCTCACGTTTCTCTCCATCACATACGAAAATAGCGATCCAACTCAACACAATGCCCCTGAACAACACGCGCGAGGTCTGCTCGCTTACTAGCTTTTACCAAACCGCTTTATAGGGGAGTGAGAGCGGTAGAACTAGCGCATGCGTCATTTACGCGGTTGCACACTGACTTTTGCCCCCCCCCTCTGTATGTGCAGGTTTCACTTCGTTATGCAATTTCTACAAGTACTTAATTTCCTTTAGGTAAGAATCCATCTCGAAAGCAGTAAAAATTAATTTTTAAACAATAAATTTTACAGATTTTATTATGTTGAGTCTAAAACCGTTTATTTTAATAAGTGAATTATAACATTTTGTTAAAATATGTACCACAATGAATTTATGGTTCAGTAATCAAAAATACAGCTCACAATTTTACACTTGCAAATGTTATAAGAATAGGCGGATTGTATGTCACAGAACCAAAATGCCACACAAATAGTAGATAATGTAGATCTGAACCATGTGTCGCTTACTCACGCGTCAGGACTATTCTGACAAGAGGTATACCTATAAAAAAGTAGTTAGCTTATAAACTATAAATATGCTGACAATACATTAAAATTCGCGTTTTCACAGATCCCGTCCGATTACTGGAAGGTTAGCAAGTGCCTGAATTTTTGTGAATTATAAGTAGAAAAATTAAAAATTCGAAAAAGGAAGAAATCACCTAGAAGATAAAAAATTGCATTTGCTGTAGATTGTAGAACGTCATCGCTTTAGTATAATAATAATTTTGAGATTATTTACATTCAGTGATAGCTATCTTATGTTTAGTGAGTTATCTTGTATGGTTCCTAAGGACAAGTTTTGTGATGATTTGTCTCCTCTACATATGTTGTTGATAAAACACAAGATATTGCTTTTATCATAGAAATAACTTTATCACACGGATAAACTATTTATCTGTTAGTGGTGAAATTAACCCTAACTCTGTTTGATAGTAGATATATTAATTTATCTTCAAATGTGGCAAAAAAAATATAAAACAAAGTATTATTAGCAGTTTAGTAGGTAGAGCAAAAAGACTTAGTGACTCAGGATTTTATATAGCAAATATTGTAAAATTAACTAACGCTTTACAAAGATATAACTACACAATTAACTTTATCGATACATATATTACGTTGTTCCGTTCTTAAAGAACGCCCTGTGTATTTTGTTTATTTCTTTCGATATTTTACATTTATTTAGATTCTATATCATATTTACACACCAATATTGCCAAAATTTCGTTTACTTTATTAAATGTACAAATGGAGGTACGCCACTGCGTAAATTAAGGGATACAAATCATTTACATTTATATTCATATTTTTATTTAAGCGACACGAGCGGTTTAAGAATTTTTGGAAGATCAAACTAATAAATACCAGTTCTATAACTTATCTCCTAGCCGCACACATTTTACGATAGCATTGTTATATATGAACGCAAACTATTCGCTTCTAAATTATCTAATTTAAAAATATTTTCTGTGTTTCTGCCTTTAAGGGGTAAGTTAATGAAATTTACTACCGACACCTCATAATTTCCTCGTATTTTATTCATTAGTAAGCAGTTCAGGACACCAAAGCGTACCCGATCTGTTTTTACCCTTTTCGTCAAGTATCCTGGTGTTCAGAGTAGAAAACAGCTTACGTATTCAACAAGTTGGTTAGGTCACTGTTCCTCATAGAGTTGGTCTACAGCAGCCCATGTCCAACATCTGATGCTGCAACTACGATGCTGAATTTCGCTTAATCGCCTGAAAGCCGGTCTTATTTTAAAATATATATAATTCACAATGTTTCTACGATCTATTATCTATTAAAGTCACTACTCACCTCATTGTTCACTCGCTACATTCTATGATGGAATAAATTTAGTAATCTCAAATGGCTCTCGTTACTCAGTAGCCAACGCATGCAATAATAAATCTAGAGGCTGATTTGGCTGAATTCTAGTTCCTTCTCACGTCGTAATTCTTTGAATACAACCAGTAGCATATGTATCAATGTGTATTTATATTTGAGTTATTTTAATATGATTTTCATATTATAAATTAATGTTTCTATTACATGTTTTTGTTTCATATTTACGTAAAATTATATATTCAGCGCTTCACGCATCGTTTTTGCTTGCTTTTATCTTTGATTAGATACAGTTATTGTAAAGGTCAATGTCTTTGCAACGGATCCGTCGCAAACGGCCTGTAATGAACGGGCCTATTGCGAACGGCCTGTTATGAACGGACCCGTTGCGATAGGCCTTACCACCTTCATTTTAGATAGATATATCATGTGACGAATTGCTTCTTTGATATGCTAAAATAGCTAGCATGAAATTGTGGGTTCCTTTACGAAGGACCAAAAATGGCCTATATGCATCGTTAAGACGAGCTTGTAAACCTCGTTGTTGTATCGATTTCTTCATTCAGATTCATTTCAAATTGCGCTCCAAATCTGGTTATATATTTCCGCACATCCCTAGAATCTGGTTTTATAACTAAATCTAGTGAGTTTCTTCCATCAATGTTGGCAAAATATCGGCTTCAAGTTAGATAGACTCATATAAACCCATGCGTTAGGAAGACAGCGTTACAGTATGGGTGGCATAACAGAGGTGAGGAGGTGGGACAACAAAACCCCCTATCTATATCTACTAACAATATTTTTAATGAATTGCTTTACTTACCAATGTAATTTACAATCTAAGGCCTTTTTATTTTTTTGTCAAATAAGTACGCAGACTTGTGTTTTAAACATACTTCTAATTTTTTTTACGCTTATGAACAATTAAGATTTTATTTATTTTAATATGCGAAATAAATCATATTACCTCAATTAAATTTTGAGATTATCTTTTCTTTCATTATAGTTTATTTAATTTCTTTCTTTCAGACATACCAGCGAGTGTTTTACATAAAGTACGCTTTTCCTATGTTGCTCTTAATAAAATTCTTAACTCTAAACATCCTAAGTAAACGTTTAGTGTTTGCATTATTAAGTTCAACTTCGATATACTGGGTGTTCGACATATACTAAGTTCTCGATTACAAGTAACCATCAGTCACTATCTGTTTATGTTTGTTCATATATTAAACACGCCTAGTATTTTAGCTGTATATCCTTCTCGTTGTCTTAAATACACAACGAACAATTTTATCAGCGATAACGCTATTTAACACCATTTTACATGCAAATAAAGGACGTGGACACCTGGTCTTCCTTACGTACTACCAAATGTATGAAGCAGAACAGACTACGGTGACGACTACCTTGATGTCTGACCTACGACCCCCGACTAACAAAAAAAACTGGTGGGGCAAAATTTCTTTTACGCTTGTTAATGCCGCTACCTTTGGTTACCACATATCAGCTACACAATCTGGCCAAAAGGCATGTAACAACGTAAACAATAGAATAAACACAAACAATCAAATGCATTATAAGGCACAATTTATTCTATAATTTAATACAAGATACTACTCAGTATATTGCTTTACTATTCATTCCTGATCTAACCAAATGAATTTCTCCTATTTAAAAAAAACGTCATTACACCGTTGTTGTACAAACCTACAAAAATATATCTTTTCATTTTAGCACATTAAAAGCATCTACTTTTAAAGAAAATCTATATAATTTAGTTTATAAATTGCAATATTGTAATACTACGTAGGTCAAGCAAAACAACATTTAAAAAATATAATTGAACTACTTACGTGCAATACTGCATCAAAAACTATACAGCTCTAACTAAATACTCCAACAAAAATTTTAAAGTCTTACGTTTCGGATATTACTACATAAAACTTCACAAGAACAGTATTAATTATAAAACTGGCATATATAATTAAATTAATATTAATAGCACTCTTTTGAAATAATATATGACTGAAACCGTAGCTTTTTTTGTTCCATATATTACTAATTAATATAAAATCATTTATATACCTTTACAAAATAAATTAAATGCAAATTATACATTATATCCTGTATAATTTATATTTCAGGTAGACAACATAACCTAGTACAGAATTAATCGATAATGTTGAGAATAGACATTAATACTTACCATTAAATAGAAACTCTCTCAGTTTCTGGTGTCACCTGTGAACGACAACGGACATGGTCGTCTTTAATAAAAATAATTCTTATTGATAAAAAACGAATATGTTGTTAAATAAAACAGTTTTGATAACTATTTACAAATACTAAACAATATTATATATCTGTCACAGATTTTATAATAATCATATGTGTACGTTTCTTTTAGTAACAAAATGAAAGACTTTTAGTAATTATTTATAAAAATTACATTATCTATTTATAAAATGTACTACACCTTCATTGCTCCTGTTCAGCTGTTACTAAAAATGTCACGTTTTTGTGCATGAATAAGAAAAATGTTAACAATTTATCGAATCTCCTACTGATAGACACCTTTATATATATATATATATATATATATATATATATATATATATATATATATATA
>JAHWXV010326247.1:0-11599 GCA_024586415.1 Phrixothrix hirtus
CCCCCCCCCCCCCGATATCACTACATTTATTAGATCGTTACAGTAACTATTCAATGCCCTCAAAAATATTCCTTCGAGTTGTCTTCAAAATATGCATGAACTTCAGCCTTCACGTCTTCATCGTCACTAAAATGGCGTCCGCGAAGGTCTCTTTTTAAATTTTCAAACAGATAATAGTCACTGTGGGCCATATGTAGACTATACAGAGGGTGATCGATTTGTTTTACGCCGCAATAACGAATTGCGGCTTGCGTAATACCAGCAGTGCACAAAGTTACATTCTCATGGAGCGAACCTGCGCCTCTAATCAGTTTTCCACATCCCTTCTCCAAAACATTTTGTCGTAATTTATGCAGGCGTGCTGCATAATATGCTCCGTTGACTGTGGTGCTGCGTTCTTTAAATTCTATAAGAGAAAAGCCCTCGCGATCCTAAAATATCGTACCCAACACGTTTTTTTTGACTGACTGAACTATCTTGGAGGTACATCTACTTTTCGCTTCCATTCCATTGACACCCTTTGGAACATAGGATTATGTTAGAGAACCATTTCATTCCTGTGACAATTATTTTCAACACGTCCACAGGGTTATCTCCACATAACCCCGAAGAGGATCGAACACATTCAACACAATGCTGGCACTGAATTGCTGAAAGATATTTGAGGACCCATCATGCATTAATCTTATTCATACTTAAATCGTCGTGGAGGCTTTAGTGAACGGTCTTATCTGAAAGTCTTGCCTTTTGTTCTATTTCTTTAACCTTCAAGCGTCAATCATCTAATACGAGATCTTCAGCACGAGAAATGCTTCAGCCGTCATGACTTCCACCGTTCTACCTGTTTCAGCGTCATCTTCCAAGGATTCCTGTCCTACAGGGTCCATTATGAAAGTAATGCGCGTGATTTTATTGTGACGCGACTATCCATCGCAACGCGGTAAAACGCGTCGGAAAATGTGGTGAGGAGTCTACCTTTCCAACGCAGCCGGTCACCATTTTGCTCCGAGCAGTCTGAGTGGAAAGACATGCCTCCGCGTGCTGCTTGGAAAGAATGCAACCGAAACATTCCAGATGCTTCAAAAAGCCTTCAAGGACGACTGAGTTTCAAGGCCACAGTCTGGAAGGTGGCACAAGGCATTCAAGGAGGGCCGCGAGGAGGTCGCCAACGAACCCCGTTCGGTACGCCCAACAACGACCAGAACCGACGAAAACGTGAATCGAATGCGCCAAGTTTTCTGTTCCGACTGTCGATTGAGCATCCCGCAAATCGCTGACACCCTAAACATGTCCAGATTTGCGGCACATGGGATAATGACCGATGATCTGCAAATACGTAATGTCTGCGCGAAGCTTGTGCCGAAAGTGTTGACGGAAGGACAGGAAGAACTTCGAGTTTCGCGCTGGATGTTCTAGTACGACCCAGAATCGAAAAGGCAGAGCAGCGAGTGGCACACAAAATCATCCCCCCGCCCCTATAAAGCGCGAATGAGCAAGTCTCGAATGAAAACGATGCTCATTGTCTTTTTTAACGTCCAAGGAATCGTCCATTTAGAGTTTGTTGCAGGAAGAAACTGTCAACTCAGCCTTTTACCTGGAGGTGCTCAAGAGATGGGAACGCCGGGTCGCGCGCGTGAGGGCTGACATCAAAGACACGGTCAAGCTCCATCATGACAATGCCCCAGCAACAGGGCCTTCACCGTTATCAACTTCTTGGCCCAGAACAAATCTCGGTGCTCCCCCAGCCCCTTTACAGTCCCTACTGAAGGTAGAGCTGAAAGGGAAACATTGGGAATCGGTGGAAAATATCCAAAAGCATGTTACCACATTCCTAAGAGACATTCCCGTCGAGGAATTTCTGGGTGCCTTCCAGGCGTGTCAGACACGTCTCCGCGAATGTATTGATGCAGGGGGAGAGTATTTTGAAGTATTTTAAACATTTGTACCAGTTGGATCAATAAATCTAATTTTTCCAGAAAATGCGCATTACTTTTATAATGGACCCTGTATTCGAAACTCACAATAGGACAGCGAATCCAGCCGGTCTCTAATGTTTTGAGGAGAAAGACCTTCTCGAGTAAAGTATCTGATAACAGCTCGATATCCAATTTTCATCACTTTAGACAGCGCGATGAACGAATGACAGTTGTAAGAAAACTAACTGATGCAAAAATTCGTTTTTTTTCCCAGGCTCGAACTAGTGTTCTATCAACATTTTGACCCCCTGCAATACCTTGATCTATGTCTAGCCGGGAAATTTTGGCACCGCCCTCGTATTTGGCTTTTAATACTTATTGCAACATTGAAGCCAACAAGTGTAAACTGCTGGAAATGGTCCTCGAACGGCAGAAGATAACTCAGTACTAAACAAACAAATGGTAGAAGTGTATAACATAAAAAAATTCTGATGTGTACCTTTTAATTCGTAAAGCATGCAGTTTTCTAAAATCTATTCAAAAGTGTTTATTCTCGGTTAACACCCCTAAAATATGATACGAGGGGCACTATTTATATTTTGAGCCTAATAATACAGAAACAGTAATTTATCATTGAAAATTGATTCATTGCTTTTCAAAATATTCTCTCTTATGATCTGTACAGTTTTGTATTCTTTCGAACCAATTGTCAAAACATTTTTCCATTCTGTTTAAGAAATCTCTAAAACATGGTTTTTGAACGCATCAGCGGCTTCTACTCCCGACGGAAACCGTTGTCCACGCAATTTATTCTTGACGCTCGGGGACAAAAAAGAATCATTGGGTGGCAAATCAGGACTGTACAGCGGATGGCCCATTAATTTGATTTTTTGAGTGTTCAAATAATTGTTTGTTAGACCAGATGTGTGAGAGTTCGCATTGTCGTGATGCAGAATGATCCTACGGCACTTGTTGTTTTCCTTATTCTTGAAGACTTCCAGCAAACAAATGGTGGTGTACCATTCGCAAGTGACCGTTTTACGTTCCTGCAAATGCACTGTTGCCACATGACCAGCTTTTCCGAAAAAACAGGCGACCATTTATTTCGAAGTGCTTCGAGCTCGAACAAGTTTTGTTGGATTTGGTTTACCTTGAAACACCCATACCGTCTATTGCTGTTTACTTTCCGGTTTATACGCATATATCCATGATTCGTTATCTGTTACAATATTATATACGTCTTTTGAAGCACCACCATTATATTTCGTAAGCATTTGCTTGCACCAATCGATACGGGCACCTTTTTCAGATCTTTTCAAATTATGTGGGATACAATGAGAACAAACCTTTTTCATGGCTAAATGTTCATGCAATATTTTATATATGCTGGTTGAACTAATGTATAAGGTTACCTCAATCTCACAGTATGTCACATGACGATCTTGCATTATCAGTTTTTGCACATCAATATTTTCTGATTTTGGACGACCTTCACGGCTTTCGTCGGTGAGCGAACAGCGACCACAATTAAACTCGTTATACCAGCGATTCATAGTGGCAAAGAATGGGGCTTCAACGATGCACTCTTGTCTAGATAATCCACGTCGAAAGTCGTAATAAATCATCGCACGAAAATTTTGACGAGTTAATTCCATTTTTACGCTGAGGCACAATTTCAAGTCACTATAAACACCATTAATAACGCTCAAATGTCAAAATGTTCTCAATAAGGTTATGTTCAAAAATGTCACATTACATATGTTAGATGGCGTCTTAAACACGCCGTGTTGGCAAGGCTCACAATATAAATAGTGCTCCTCGTATGTAACGAAACTAGTTAATTGTTTAAAAGTCTTTATTTATATTTACTAAATTAAAGTTATTTATTAACACATATTCAACTCAAATATTTATTTTACAATACACTAGTAATAAACCTTTATATTTTTATTTATTTCTAACAGCTTTTAACACGATTCAGCGGTATTGGGTCGCGTCCGCTTTTGGCATAACGACCTTTTACTGCCCGTTTATTGTCAAACCCAAAATACAAATTTACAACTAGACACAAATAAAGCTCAAACAATATCCATAGTATACAAGTACAAGTACAACTACAACATACATATTACAAAATCATATCTAACTACGCAATATAAATTAAATCCTATCAATCAATCCCATGCAAATCTTTCTATAAAACTACATAAAACGACCTGTTTAACGTACATAATGTAAAAACAATGAAAATATAGCGTACAGTAACCAAGTAGAACTTAAGGGTTTCTTTAATAACTTGCTGTGAAGTAATGACAGGTAGGATGACAGTCCCAGCTAAGTTTGCAGCCGTGCAACAGAAACAAGATCGTTGTTATCAGTGTGACATAAACCTAATAATAATATAATAAATATATATGATTTGGCTGCCGATAAAATAACAAATCTTAAGACCCCACAAAATATTTCTGACATTTTAGGCTGCTGTCTATTGAATTTAAAACGTGATGCTTAGAACGCGGCACTATTGAAAGACTTCTCCCCGAATGGGCAGCTAGCCCACGCACCGTCCACAAAACTTCACATATATTACGCGGACGGCACAACCGATAACGCGGCGTGACACTCCAGTTCGCGAACAGCACACGCGGCACTTGCTCAGAGCACACAATTAATATAAAAATAAAATATTACTGTCTGCAAATTGATCGTTCTATGTACAATATATACAAACTTCGTTAAATTAAATTGTTCGACACAAAGAGCAGTGACAATTTAGTATTTTTATTAATGTAGGTGGCTTGATAGTAGTTTGGGCAAAACGACGCCAGGTGTCGCGACTGAGGACAGCGTCGTGACGTCGTTGATGGATGGCGTCGTGACGTCGCCGATGGATGGCACCTCGACGACGGTGGGCGGCGGGACGAAACGCACCTTGCTCAGCTGAGGACGACGACTCAGATGGACGACCAACTTCCAGGGCTTACCTTTTGTTGTAGGCCTCCTGGACGGCGTAGACACAATAGCTGGGTAAAAGGGCATAAGCACACATGCAAGCCACTGCTCGTATTTGATAACACTTTGTATTTGATACCTGAAGGGCGTCTCGACGGTGCTGCACATATAACTAACTGAAATTAGTATGTAGGCACCAATAAAAGTAAAGTTATAAAAATAAAACGAAACGTATTTGAAAACGTAAGTCTAATAATTATTTAATAAAGCCAAATAACAAATAACAATTAGTCAGTAAAGTGGTAATAAAATGCAGTAATAAAATTAATGGTAAAATAAATGCAATTAAAATATGCGTAGCGTTGCTTGACCTGGTAGCCTAAGCTGTTCGAGTAAACTGTAGATGATAAGTGAAAGTACTTACATGGGCACACTACTACATGCGCACTTAGCACTCATACACGGCTAACGTTTGCACGAGGTCAGACGTGGTGGTCCATACCAAAGTGAGCGTGACGTAGTTAGCGGATTACTAAGACTAAGAGGCAGCTTTCCTCTAAGTTGGTTTTTATGTAGTCCTTTCCATTTCTTCCTGGTGCATTTTGATTGGCCGATGCGCAGGCCAATAATGCTGTTGAAGGGGGAGTAATACACACACGCACACACGGACTCAGGAACGCACGTACGCATGCACGCAAGCACGAACACACGCTCCCACCCACGCATGCACGCACGCACGCAAGCACGGGCGCACGCACGTACGCACGCAAGCACGCACGCACGCACCCACGCACCTACGCACGCACGCACACACGCACGCACGCACCCACGAACGCATCCACGCACGCACGCACCCCCGAACGCACACACATATGCACGCACGCATACACGCACACACGCACACACGCACACATGCACGCGCACGCACGCAAGCACTCAGGTACGTACACACGCACGCACGCACGCACACACGCACGCACGCAAGCAAGCGGCACGCTGACACGCAAACACGCACGCACGCACGCACGCTCGCACCCACGCATGCATCCTAGCAAGCACGCGCGCACGCAAGCACCCACGCACGCACGCGCGCTCACACGGCACGCACGCACCCACGCATCCACCCACGCACGCACCCACGCATCCACCCACGCACGCACCCACGCATCCGCCCACGCACGAACCCACGTATCCACCCACGCACGCACCCACGCACGTATCCACGAACGCACCCACCCACGATCACACCCACGCACGCACGTACCCACGAACTCACCCACGCACGCACGCACGCACGCAGGTACGCAAGCACGCACGCATGCACGCACACACACACACACACACACACACACACACACACACACACACACACACATATATATATATATATATATATATATATATATATGCCTTCTCCGTAACTGAGAAATAAGTATGATTCAATTTAGGCAGTACCCCCGGATGAGTCACACCTCGAGACCGCCATTAATATAACTAACTGACAAACACATTAAGCTGCTGACCGCGTAAATTAGCATATATATCCCACCATAATTGGTTTTACAAATAACTTGTTTCTTTCTTCTGATGTTTATTGGGCATGTTGGGTCTGTAACAGGGTGATTCAATTAAAGTGATTACTGTCACATTCTCTGGAACTATCCCCTTCCTCGCATCGTGCACAAGATATTGGTCTGGTAGGTCAGGAGATCGCTATGTGTCTGAATAAATTGCAGTTAAAGCATCTACCTACACTAACATGCTCTTCAACTCGAATACTAACGAAATCAATGTTTATGTTGCCTTTCTCCAGCACGGCGTTGAATCTTTTAGGTTCTACCTCATAGATTTAATGGGATCTGCGAGAGCCCTTGTACCTGATTACACAGAAAAGCCTGCAGTTTTTAACAAATGCATCTTCTGAAAGGTCAGATTTAATAACCACGTTTTGGTTCTACTTTATTAACAAATTCAGCAGCGATTCCGAGTTATGAATGTCCTGAAATCGCAAAAACATAACTTTGGGGTTTAATAATGGTGCAGACCTAGCTTTGAATGCGTTGCTTTTTGCCATGGTGTTGCTGAGCAACCTTTATTATGTAGAGTCCTGACACTCAACTCTAATATCACCGGTTCTAGTATACGAAAAATTTTTAAATCCCGTGTTTACGTTTGCCGCTGCCAGAGCTTTTTTAAAACCATTCATGGAGCGGTTTTGCAGCGATTCAGCCCTTGCCTTCACGACCGTGGCTTTGGCCTCAATGGATTTGCGCTGTGTGGGCAGTTCCGGAGTTCTAAAACCAGGGTGGGAGGAGTTTCCGGGTAGTCTAACTCCGTTAGTGGACAAGATTCTTTGCAAAAATAAAACTAAAGAAGAAATTCTAGAAGAATTCTAGATTAGTAAGAAATAATATTAGTCAGAATGCTGATGCAATACATTACAATGCTATGACTCATTGCTTCAACCTTGAATTTGTTTAGATATAAATTGCAAGAATGGGTCTTTTGTGATTACATCATTTATCTTAATTCGATGAAACCTGGAATATTTTGGAAACTACAAAATTAATGTTATTTCTAATTATGTTACAATATAATAGGGTTGCTTTTGTGTGCTATCGTACGTATATCTATGATTTTTTAGACAATGTGAATACTATAGCGGATAATTTTGTATGAATGTCTATCAATTTCCGCTCAATAAGATGTGTGAATTTGACAAAATATGCTTGTCAACTGTATTGTTCTGTAATCATGTCACTAATCATTTTGAATTTTTAAACATTGAATATCTGAACATTTTATCAACTGTAAATAATAATTTACCAATTAAAAATAGAAATAAGTGTAGAAGTTACAAAAACAACTGTTTATAAATCATTAATTGCAAATTTGAATGTAATTTAACAAATCTGATTTGATAGTCATCACAAAAACATGTTGAAAAGTAGCAATCGTTGGGTGCGTTTAAGGTCATGTGGCGGCGTTGCAAGTGTCTGCAAGCTGCTTCCTGCTTGTGAGTTATAAACGAGTTCACTGATTTGTAGTCAAGTATAAAAAAAGCAAGCGCAAATTTTTCCGCTGGATCGCTTGTGTTACGACACGCGACGTCGCAAGACTTAGTTGTGCCAGCTGGCTTGTTCGATTCCGGAGAGGGGTCAGGGTTAGCACAACGTAGGTCAGCTTCCAATAAAGTATAAGAATAAGAATGGGACCCGTCGTTCGCAGAATCGCAGAGGCAGCACACGCCTGAACGACAGGGCGTGTGGTGTACTTACTTTACCCTAAAGTTCCTCAAACTATACCGCTGGTCCAGCAACCAGAAGTTCCACCCAGCTGAAAAAGGGTTAGGTAATGCTGTTCGTCGAAAATAATTCAAAACAGAAAATTAAGAAAAGCATTTATTCCATCAAACTGGCGAAATCAACAAAAAGAAGTACTGCAGTTCAACGAAAAGGTTTAAATACTGTTAATATAACCAAGTGAAATTTATGTCCTCGAAGGGACGCATACATCAAGTAAAAGTTACTGTATTTTGCCTCTTAACGTAATATACGGTAATTAAACGATCGCACATTGTATATCAAACGGTAACAAATGACACTAATTAGTAACTACGTCTTACTTGGACGCGAATATATGAAAAGCGGAAAATTAAATTAAATAAGGAGTAAAGCGTTACTAAGTCATCATACGCTATCAGCATAAGTAATAAAACAAATTTACCTACAAAAAAGTAGTATGATGGTCCATTTGCGACGGTTTTGTTATTGAGTACAAACCAAGCATATTCATAAATATCCACTCAAATAACCAGATTTTAAATTAATTAAAAGTAATAAACAATAGCTTTATGATAGTGGAAGATTGCAAAGTAAAGTTTTGTAGCGTTTGTAAAATAAATATCAAAAGCAAAATAAGTGAATATCAAATTAGACGGCGTTACTTTACAGTGAATAGTAAAACTTTAATATATTCCAATTTACGTGTTTAATTAAATATTACATATGTTATAAGTTACAAGTTAAAACGTAGAGAACGTAGTAGGACTGCAGAATTCAAAAAATGTAGCGTCAATATGGGTCTTATAAATACAAGTTCTAATATATGAATTATCAGCATGATTCGTGGTGTAGTGCGTATTGTGGTTTATAGGCTTAGATATCGGCAAAAATGCTCGAGTTCAAATTCCTGCAGAATTAAAATAATGTGACGTCGCTAGCGCATCATCACCCAACATGGCCGTCTTCCCATCTGTCTAAATCTGTCTGTCTATTCAAGATGATTGCGGAGTTGAGATGATGGGGGAATTCCAAGGTATTTGCGCGGGAAATTCAAATAGTAAGCTTCGAAGTTGGCGACAATGTCAACTATCCGAATTTGGCGTTATTTCAAACTGGAGAGATGCACGGCTAACGGCTTAAGATGCCCGACTATGTCTTAATATGCTTAACTACGCCTTGTGATACCCGACTTACGTCTTAAGAAGCCCGGCTACGTCTTAAGATGCTCGACTACGTCTTGTGATGCCCGACCTACGTCTTAAGAAGCCCAGCTACCTCTTAGGATGTTCGACCAACGTCTTAAGATGCCCGACTACGCCTTGAGATGCTGCTGACCCCCCTGAAGCTCAGGTCAATGACCTGGAATTGGTCTGAAGTTGGCGGGGGAGCTTGTGGCCCCAGAAGCTGGAAATGACCTTGGATTGCAAAACTTAAGCCCCTTTAAAATAACATGGGTTTTTGATTCAGAACTGTCATAGCCCCTCTCTTTTATTAATTTATTAAATGGAGTAAACGTGCGCTACATGTTGAGCGACATAATGCGAAGAAATAAATAAAACATCAGTGTACGACCTTATTTAGAGGCTAGTAGTAACCAAAAATCAGCAAGCAGCATCCTTAAGGTTGCGGCATCTTGACAACAACGCCTGGCGGAACAAAGTTCTCCAGCGGTAAACTAATAAATATGAGACAACAATTACCAATAATGTTAATTAGAAAATCGGCCAAATACATACCGGTGATTAGATATCACAGACGCACAAAGAAACCACAGAGCGATTAGTAAAAAGAAAGAGAGAACGGGTCGTGCCTTAAATATATGTACGTGTGGCTATAGCTGATAGAATAGAAAAGATGTCGATAAACCTAACATATGCGAAATGTTTGTCGAATTTAACCAGGGACTTTTGATTTAATACGAATGTAATAATAAGATTTTAAAATACAGAATGTTCTAAAGCAGATTATTTAATAATTAATTTGTAACAAAGAATTGTTATAGCAACTGGATTATAAATTATCTATATGCAAACAAAGCCAGATTAAAAATAAAGCAGAAATTTCAATTTACATGCCCAATAATTTAACAATGTGTATACGAGGTTCAGCAAAATAATAATTAATTTGTATAAGTAACCGAAAAGATTACAAATCTAATTTTGACCATGACAGCGTTTACAATAAGCTAACCTCACAGTTTGGATATTGTCACAATAAGTAATGTTGTTATTCTGTAGTATTCTCTTATTTTTGAAATTTCAAAACTTTAATAACTATAAATTTAATTAATGTGTGTTTAACAGTTTAAATTTCAGTTGCATCAAGTACAGCTGCATCATTATTATCACATAAAACTTTTGAAATAAGATTAGTACCCGTTTTGAAGATTTTTGGCGATTCCAGTTTATAAAAATAAGGTTAGAAAAATATCAACTTACATATGCGTTTGATTTTAGACCATCTATAGTGTAAAATTGCGTACAAAAGCAAGCGCTTAATTACTTGATAACCTTAAACGTATTGATTTATATTATAAAGTTGTGTTCACATCATCTAAAAGATGGCACTGGTACCATACAAAATCACCTTATACTAGTACAAAATTTCTTTTCATACTACCTTTAAATAATACGCACATCAGTGGCGCAGATTAAAAAAAGGAAGATAATAGAATAAGTACTGATGTTTCAATTGTTAAGTATTTATTTAAAGTTAAGTTACTAATTCAACTCTCATAGGTTCATTTGCCGTAAATAAATATTGAGTACTACCTGAGTTTTTAAATTACCCAACGTAAATCTGGCTTTTCGTTTAAAATAGGTATAGCTGGATTTTTTTATCTTTGCAGTTACGTCACACTTCACATGTGTATGAACTAAGATTAAAAATATAAATCAAATGAGTGTTACTTTAATAAAATCAAATTGTTACTAGTTTAATAAAAATCTACCAGACTTGTCAAAAATTATACCATGAACATAACCTACATTTTCGTAATCTGTAATTAGTTGGAGAAAACCTAAATTCACATGATTAACTAATCGGAAGTACGGTAGTATCATCCTGTATACTTGAAAATGTATGTATTTGGTAACCATAGTATAGATTAGAGGATATATTTGAAGAGGTTAATAAGTTATCGAATGAAGATAGTAATAGACGAATAGACATTTTGACATTTAAAGAAAATTCTAATTAGGTTATAGCAGCAATGCAACTGTACGGTTTGAAAAAAGCATTGATCAACCAGAAGAACTTGATTTGGCAAAACACAAAATCTACAATACTTTAGCAGTCCTCTAATTAGGGAAGGTTTATTCATCTAGAATAAATTATAGATATAAAAATTTATTTGCCTATGTAATAAATTTGTATATTATATAAATATTGTACTTATAACTAAATTGAACATTTATGTAAGAAATTTATAATAAAATAAAACATATT
>JAHWXV010326255.1:0-10716 GCA_024586415.1 Phrixothrix hirtus
ATTAACGGCGAAAACATAAAAATATGCTCATAATATAATAATTTGTGAAAAATATGCATTTCATTATAAAATTTACAAAATATGCAAAAAATGCATATATATATATATATATATATATATATATATGCACTTTGCATATATTCCGCTCCCTACTCATTACAAATGAAATGCATAATATGCTGCTAATATTTCCGTTCATATTAGTTCTTCAGTAAAACTAGGATACATCACTTTCTTTGACTGGTAACGAATTGCACTGTTTAGTGTAATTTTAAATACTGCTTTATGAAATTGAATGACAATTTATTTTATTTAATTTTATTTGACTTTTTTATATATTTATTTATATTCGTAACATTAATAACCAACTAAAATATTACATTTTAAATTATGTTTGAACAGCGCTAATGTATAATGGGCGGCAATTTAAAAGTGACTTCATATTAGATTACCTAATAATTTTTATATAACATGTTGTTCAAATGAAATAAAATCAATTACACTGTCCTGTAATAAACAACCAGTATTTATGTAATAGTGTAAGATTTTATTCAGACATTCAGCTCAAATTTAATGCCAATATTTTAAATAGGCACTTTGCTTAAAAACTGACAAAATAGGTGCATTTACTAGTTTATTTATGCCACAGTTGAAAATCAAAACAAACAATTTACAAATTACTTTATGCTTCAATACTATGATCAGTGCTAAGAATTACCTTTAAAAAATGACATGTCTAAAACTTTATTATTATATAATGTGGATAGTACAGTTTCAAAGGTAAAATTACAATACTTGGACATCCTTAAGATACAAGTACAATTTTACAACAGATGATGTATTATTACATCCACAGTACCACAATAGAATATTTGTAATCCAGATTATGTTATCCAAAAATTAATTGACGCGGCGTCAACATAATAAAATAAAACAAATGCATATTATCAAGTATTTATATAGAAAATGACTAAATATCATAGAAATGTACCATACATTAATAATATCATTGCTTTTTATGGCGATGGGCAGAACTAAATCCCCCATACCGATCACGATCAACGTCCCTTACCTAGAAGTCAACAGTCTTATTAAATTCCCTAATCTGTGAACTGAATAAAACTCTGTCTTTCGGTATAGACGGTAAAACTAAAGGTTATAAAATTTTATGCTACGATTATAATGCGAGCGGAACTACTAGTTGTTTTACATACTATGGTAATGGTGGAGTACAATCATTTATTGCCTTCACATATGAACGAAAACCAAGCATAGAGAAATTGAGTTTACAAGCTTAATATTACAACTATAACCAAGCGAGTTTTGGTTTTAACATATTGGGCACTAGGTTATTCTACCGTGATAGCTACTTTCGCTGTTTTCTGCGTTTTATAAATAGTTCCTTTTAGAACTAATTCTTCAATTTCTTCGTTTTTGTAAGTAAAACTAGCTAACAGAAACTTGAAGTTTTCTGAAATTTTAATTTTCTAGTCGATATTGTACGCATTTTAGAGCACAGATTAAACTAAATCAGAAGAACTAATTGGTTATTGGAGCACCTAGACATTTTTGACTTTTACCTCCCTTACCTCCCTTTTGTGTGGAATTTGTTAGAGAATTTGGGTATTTGTCCTTTTTCTAAGCTTTTTGGTGGTGGTTCTTTTTTTCTAATCCTTTTTTTGGTGTTTTGACCGGATTTCTGCGTTTAATGCCAAATATCTGCCCCAGGGCTGAGGAGTGGCTGAGAATTGCTGTTATAATATATCCAACATTTGTTGAGTTTGCAATGGCCTGGATTATTGCTTTCGCTGAGTTAATCAGCTTCTACATTGCTTTTCCTCAGCTACGCCAGTTTATGCTGGTTGTTTATATGCCCGGGGCTCATTTATGTTGTTTTTCACTCTGCTTCCAACTGTTATGTCCGCGTACGTTGCCGATCTTCTTGCACTTGTGGTTGACGGAGTCGGCATCATAAGTTTCGGATGCGCTGCTCACCTCTGGTAGTTTGCCAGATATTGGCCCCCGCAGTTCGCGCATTCAAATGTGAAATGGTCTTTCTCGTACTTTAAACATTTTACGGGGGCGTGGTAACTACTCTGGATGTATCCGTAGCGTTAACATCGGTGGCATTGGATGATAGTATTTTTTCTCCTAGGAGATTCCACCGTTATTACGAGTCCAAAAACACTTTTAAGGTCTTTGTAGCCACGTTTGTTTTGTCTAGGAGTATATACATCAAGGGTATGGGTATTTTTGAGTTGAAGCTGAAGTTACGAGGAGGTACGCCTCGCAGTACCACTCGCAGCGGTTTTTCGGCGTTTAAAGTTTTTGTTAGTTGTCTGTAGTCTGTAGCGTTTTTGGTCTTCATTGCAATTCTATCGGCTAGGTTTTTTGCGCTTAGCATTAATCCGCTGTTCTTCATTAACTGGTTGTCTTTCCATTTCTATTTATCACGAAGGACGATAGGGGAAATTCTTTCACTCCTCGTCTTTTGCCGTGATGCTGTGGCGGATTCCACTTTTTCGTGGTGTTTGTTCATTTCTTCCGTTTCTAACGCTTGAAAACGATTGACTGTATTCAGTTTTGCTGTCGGTTCCGCATTTGATTTGGTGATCCTTTTTGTTTTGGTTTTTTACAGGTTGAAATTCAGCTTCCATTTATTGACTGCTTTTATCTTCTTCAGAGGAATATTCCATCTCTGTATTTAGTAGTTGTTTAACCTCCATAACGGTGGGATCTTTATCAAGTGTTTGTGGTGCTGTAGCTTCTTTTGTGATTGTCTTGATTATTATATTATTATACATATTCGGTTTTGTGCGCTGGGGCGGCGTTTTAAACTTTCACTAGATGGTCAAAATAATCTCTGTCGCTTGTTTTAAGGTGTTGGCGTAATTAATATGTGAATCTTTGTACTGTTTGTCAATCACGATTTTGGGAAAGGTTGCGACTATTTGCCGGGCTTCTTCGATTTTTCCCTTACTATGACTGACCATAGCCCGGTTCAGCGTTCGTTCTACGCTTACGTACATTTTTGGCATTACTTGCACTGCACCCTACCCACCGTCCTTTTAACGGGAAAGGGCCCTAACTTGAGAAGCGTCCGACCTCTTTCGGGGCTCAACTCGAACTCTCAAACTAAATCAGATATTTCACTCTCTCAAATTTTGTTGCATATGCTTCTGGACGGGATAAAAATGTTCGCTTCCACTGAACGTCTACTTGGAATTGTTTGTTATTGTGTTCTGTAAATTTATTCAATGAAAAGATGGCTTATTGTAGGGCGAAAAATTGAAGATGCTACAGCTGTATGGGCGCTGATTTAAGCTTTTTATACTTCTACAATTTTATTACTTCAGTTTTATAATATTTTAGTAATTTTGTAATTTGTACCCGCCACTGGTAAACATACGATATTGTTTTACCGATAAAACTTTTTTAACACACGTGGTCAAAACTTGCGCGCGGATAGTACTGTTTGAATCCAGCCATGTAAATTGAGTTGCCTACTATGTAATAAATTATACTTAACTTATTTCATAATTACTGCCCCTTTTGTGTTATTCAAATTTTCGGTACACTTGCAAATTATAGTCAGATTTTTGCTTTAATTATACTTTCGATATTAATTGATATTCAAACCTCCTGTCAATCCCCGGAGGGAATTACATATTGAATTTGTTATGCCTGCATTTAAGAGAGGAGTTAGAACAAGACGGTGGAAGTTGCTATTATATGAAATCTTAATCAAAAAAATACACGTTGTTAATGATGATGTTGCCGTTTACAAGAAGTTAAGATTATATAAACAGTCAATAACCAATTGCAAATTTTAAGCGTATTTATAATGACGCAATTGCGTTCCGGTAACTGCGTCATATTTTTCTTCAAATGGAATTTGGGAATTCAGCGGAAGCTGATCTGTATGAAACAATGCTGCCGCCTACCCCCAAAGATAGAAATGGTTCTACTTTTTTACACTGATACACAATATACAAATTCCATATATTTAATAATTTCACTAACTTGACAATTAAAAACTCTCTATTGTCATTAATAGCTACAAAATTATTAATACTTTTTAGGTAACTTGAAACACTTTATCATTCTTTCTGGGTCTCATATCGTGTATCAAGATATCTACAATTTATAAATTAATATTATTTCATTACTTTGTCGGCAATGCACTAAGGTTGTTAGACTAAAGCATTTTGATTGCCGAACATTACTCATCAGTGTTTATCGTTTGAATTTTCGAAAATAAAAGAATTGTAAAAATATGGTCGAGATGGATTGCAACTTTAATCATAACTGGTCTTTGCCCTAAAGAAATTATAGTGAAATTATTACAATAATTATTTCCATAATCATGATGTAAAAAGCACTCAGGAGAAAATGTTTATTGATTATGATTTATTTAAGTAGTTTATACAAGCTTGTCAAATACAAGGCCTTATATTTATTATTAATCATTTATACCTCTTTTAATTAAATACGGATACTTTAGTTTATAAAATTAGGTTTCTTTGCAATTTAATTAATAATCCTTGTATATATCAATTATTCACATGTTTACAACTTTACGATAACCTCGAGAATAGAAATTGGCATTGTCTCTTATCTAACTGACGTAATGAAACTTTATGAATGATGTATTTGACGTTAATGAAAGAATAATTTGACATTGATACATTAATCAAAACTTTGTTCGACATTTCAAATGTGCGTTTAAACATTACATTTTGTAAAATATAATTTAGTATAATCACAAAGTGATACTAAATTCTATAGAACCATTTCTTTGAATATATTATCTGGTAATAGACACAATCATGATGACGTCATTCTTTAAATTATTAATCACTTTTTTCAATGACCTACGACTTTTTAGCAACCGCTGTAAATATAAATGATAAAATTTGAATTACTTATTTTTAAAAATTATTTGCAAACAAATGCTTTGAACTTTTTAAAACTTAAGGTGGCATGAATGTGTTTTGAATTTTAATTAATAATGGCGTGTCTTGTTTCATTATTTTTGCGGAAGAGCACTGTTGATTTTGTTCAGCTTTATGTTGTAACATACACTCCGTCAATTCCGAACTAATTCACCCCAAATACCTACATATACGACGTCCAATATCATTCTTTCTCCAGTGTATTTACACATAAGAAATTCAAATCGATAACACCAAAAAACTTTTAAAAAAACCGTGTCTATTTTATAGGTTACCTACTTACCAGATTGGAGACTCATTTGGAATTGCTCTCCTATGAAGCTTTCCTCAAACGATATAAAATAACCTTTATTTGAATTAAACATATAAAAATTTTGTTTTGAGTGAGGGTTGATCAGGACCACTAAGCTACCTAAATGACGCAGACCAAAATAGAATTCTTACATATGTAGGTAATTTTATTTTTAAACCATTAGATATTTTTGCAAACATTTTTATACAAGACCTAATTGATGAGTCTGTGGTTTTTACAACTTTCACATCATGATCAATTATATATGAATCTATTTTTAACGTTACAATTAGCAAAAGCTAAAAATATAAATTCCTAAAAATACAACTTTTGTTATTTACAGGAAAATGCCCTCTTTTGTACTATATTATCATTTTATGTCATTTGGAGCATTCAGGTATTTTCAATAATCTATATAACTTTCCATTTTTGGCTTTCAATACTGACTCGAGGTGGCTTGATATATTTTTCAATTTAGTAGTGTTTTGTGCTTAGTTGAGTTTGCAAAAAATTAACATAGTGCTGTAACTAGGTAATAGCAACAGATATTAGAGGGCCCTTAAAATGAACTGGAAAGAACATTGCATAAGACAAAATTTTAAATTAAGCATTCAAAAGTAATATATGCAACCATTTGTACAACAGTACAGATATTTAAAATGGCAGCCTTGTTTAGATTCTGACATAGGGATGCCATTGCTATTTAAATAATTCTTAAAAATATTATAATGCTCATTATTAATAAGCAGAACTTCCTCTTAATTTGCTTATAATAGAATTACAGTATTGATGAAGTTTATTTATTTATGTAAATTGTTGTAACATTTAAAATATCCCGATTTCTTTCATAAGTAAATTTCTTGTAACGCTGACGTACCGTCCAGGTTGGTTTTCCATTTTAGTAAGAGTAATATTTATATAACATCTACGTGATCAATGAATCGTTTGTACTCATACTACTCTTATACTATAACCTGGTTAGAATCTCCAAACGATGACTTGCAAGTTTATTTTATTTATTAAATTCTTTAACTGTTATGTTTGTAAATTCCAGACAAGCGGGAACTATTTCAAAAAAATAAATATGTATAATTTCTCTCAATGAATACAAATTTACGGCTATTTATCATTATTAATCAGTAATTATCTTTTTTAATAGCAATATTTTAAATGTTAGTAATTTTTAATGTTTTAGTTTGATACCATGTTTGATACATATGGAAAAATTTGTTTTGACTGAAAATCGAACACAGTTTGACATCTGTCCGAGTATGTTTAGCTTGTTCAACAGATTAAATTAAATACATACAGGGTGTTATAGAATTATATGCACTTTTTAAAACTTTGCTCGTGAGAGTTGACCATAAGAAACTATTTAAGAAATTTTTTAACGATGAAATTTTAGTAATTATAATCAAATAAATATGGACTCGAGTTTCGAACAAATTATGTTCATTTTCAACAATGTTTTTCCATAAAGTTATAAAAAATGTTTACAGATTAGTCAAATCTATAAAAAAATTAACTTCTTCGGTATTTATTATTTAAAATATTAGGTCCAGTTGAATAAAGCACAATTAGCTACAACAATGGCACTAAATAGCATAATTCATTATTAAGATACATAATTAGTTCAAATTTAAAACATTATTTATTTAATGACGTTGTTACAGTTAACTATGCTTTATACCACTGAACCTTAAAGCGTCAAACTAGTATTACATTAAATAAATGTTACCTTTGGAGTAGCCCTCGTGGAGTACATTTTCTTAATGAGTAATTTGTGAAATTTGAACCATTTTATATTCATCTCGCTTTTATGCCTAGCGACCTCTTCACTGTACTACATAAAAAAAATCTAAATGATGTAATCAAATTTAAATATTATTTTCAACGCCTGCTTATTCATTATAAAGTACACAAAATAGAAATTACTTTACCGCATGCCCAAAATCGTCACATTTTTATAAAAAAAAATTTTTATGCGAAAACTCACACTCACGCTTCTTATTAACATGGAACGTGTTGCACGAGTAGCTAAGGAGGTACACAAATAGATAGGTTATCATGTGTCAATATCTAGAGGCGAAAGTATCAAAAATACGAAGAGCGCAGCTCAATCTAACAGTGATTGATAAAAACGCGTTCAAAACTAAAGGGTGGAAACCAGAGTTCGAAATCAATCAGATACTAAAATACTTACGATTTTAAAGATCATTCAGCTACATCATTGACAGAATAAATAATTGCCTAATTTTCGGATCACAAAGCTGGCTCACCTGAGGGTTGTAAATTAATGCAACTTAAAACTAACAGTCGATATTAAATTTCACGCAGAGAAATTATAAAATAATATTTAAATTAATTCAATCGTGGGTACAACCATTTAAATTTGCATCCTAATCTACTTTAGAAAATTCTAAGACTAAAAATATAAATATTAATTACAATAATGATACAAAAGCATGATGATAAAGAAATTCCTTTATTATTCGCGTCAAATAAATCACATATTCACTTGTGCTTACGAACGTTAAATATTCCACTGCTTAATTAAGAAACAAAAATTAGCGATCATGTTCTAAATTGATTTTCTTTTTGAAATCAATAATAGTAACACCTGGATTGGTTGTTAAATTTCGAACTGAAACTGTGATAGATCGGCAGGTGTTAAGTCTAACGTTGTTTTTGTTCGCGTTATAATCAATTTCGCCGAGCGAAACTTGTTTGATATATCGGTCCAAAATAATTAAACTAGTATTTGCTTCAAGTAAAATAAAACATTATCTTTTTATTACGCCTAAGGATGTTTATATTTTACGATATATACTGGCAGAGTCATCTACTTGTTTTAAATAGGAAAATGTTAAAGTTTTCTCCTATGAGCAGCGCGAATTTTGAAAAATTTTCAAAATTCGTGTCGCTTATTGATAAAAACTTCATTATTTTATATAGATTTATATTTCTAAGCCCTTGTTATTTAAGTAGCACATAAATAAAATATTAATATTTTAAAAAAACGCTTATTAGGAAAAAGTATTAATGGTACTACACCAATCAAGATTTTAAATATGACTGTATTAAATTAAAAATTACTAAAACATTCTTAATTTAAAACTCCAATATTGATAGTGTAAAAAATTAAACTTACTAATTGCATTCGTTTTCAATATTTACGCAAGCCCCATTATGTCCTAAAAAATTACAATTAACAGTTAAATGAAACAGGGATTATAGCGGCAAAAGATGTTCTTTTTTAAGTAAATACTGGATCTAAATAATTTACAGTTCTGACAAGGAATAGATACGATAATTCTCTTTGCATCAATATGATTAGATTTTAACTATTTGTACGGAGGTTTGCTAAATCAAATGTTTGTCTATTTTATATCTTTTCCGCGCACATGTTGTCATCTATGTATGTATATTGATAAACTGACCTTTAGTGATTTGAATTCTCAGGTTACCTCTATTCGTTGATGACGATTTCTTTGCACTGCGACTCATTAAACATATGTGTGACTGCTTGGTTATTAATTTATTTAGTCTGTCGGAATTCACCCTCCTGATTATTTGGTTTGTTGTAATTAACCGGTGAATTTAGTAGTATCTAATGCGGACATTTATAACAGATTATAAGTAAAATTGTTCACTTATTTTTATACGGCGAATTTACGGTAAGTCTAGTTCACTTGATTAATCACGCTTTAACGGTGGCTTGATGAAAAAAGTGTGACTTTTGGTGTTTACGGGTCTATCTTATATCGTAAATATTCGGATTTCCATTGTAAGTTTCACTAACCTAGCCGTTAACTAAGATTCTCCGTGCGTAACTTTCACATAGCTTATCAATTTTAGCCTAAGTATTTCTGTTTCTAAGATTTAAAGTACAAAGACGGTTTATTGCTAAAATTAATATCATCTAGCTTTATATTCATCACGTATCACTTTTAAAATAGTACTTTAAAGGAGCAGAAGGCCATTTTTATGTGCAATATGGGAATAACTTATATGACGATTTAGATAGTTACGGAATTAATTAATTATAAATAGTCAGATTGTTAATGAATGATCGATTATAGATAGAATTTCATCAACGATGATGCGGAAGATAAAAGCGGCCTCTCTGAAAATAAAGTGTACCTTAGGGAGGTAATTCGACTACAAGTACCCTTCCAAAGTTGAAATATTTGACTAACTTGAAATTCCACAACACTTTGATTTAAAGTACATAAATGGCAAACCTTTAATTTTAATTCCATCCGAAACTTGCTGCCATAATAAATTCTAGTAAGCATTGCTTTACTTACACGCCACACATGGTGTTACTATCAATGCTAAAGCTTAACTTCGCCTCTTACATATTTAATTGTTGTTTATGCGCAGCGGTGGGAGGGAGTGAAGCATGGCACAAACATAGAAACGTACTTTGAAAGTTATTTAAATTAACGAAAAGCGTTGCAAGCGTTTCTATATGAACGTCCTTCGCCTGAAGTATCATATTTTCTGGGACTTCACTTTCATGATACAATAAAATTTTTATCATAATAAAATTTTAACTTACAAAGACACTGCAACCAATTATAATCAAACGAAAAAAAAGATGTACAACTTTCTCGCATCTGTGAACTTGATGCTATAACGTGCTTTAAATATGGAATTTTCGAAAAAACTTCTACTTTAAATATGACGTATCAAACGCTTGCCTCAAATATTATGTACCATCTATATAAAAAATTCAAAACCTCGCATTCAAGGAAATCTATTCCAGGGTGAAACAAACAAAACGGCGATCTACGACATTTTTTGAAAGTGTGAAATTTCACACAAAAAGTTGAGCAATTTCTGATCTTTGGGATGAATTTATGAAACCAAATCTAAGCAATGCCATAAAAAACAGACATATCAAACTAATTGAGGTGTATGGTGACAGTGTGTCTCTTATATTCATGGAAAAGCTGTTGTCCCAAATATTAATTGGGGAGTTCAAACCTCAGCAAAACCTGTTTTCAAAAACTATTCATCGTCTGGATTATAAATCAGAGACACACCGACAGTCCCCTATATTTGCTTGAAATAGGTGGACGTTTCTGTAAGATTCGTAGCATCATTTTATTGTGAATACACGAAGTCTGCTGACAGACGTGTGAAACTCATTAAAACCATTGTTGAAATGGATTGTGTTTAAAGAGTTCTGCTGGTTCGACTGAGATTTTTGCACTATACCATTTTAAAAAATTTTCAAAAAGATAATTTTAAAGAGCATTTATTACAAAACTATGGAAAATAGGGACGGCGGTCCTTTGATCATTTACTTGCTGTATACAGATTAACTGTATATGATACATGAAGTAAAATAGAGGTGTAACTTATTAACCCTTATGTGACTGAAAAGGTACCTGGGTAACTTTTGTAGTTTTCAATAATGTTATTTTATAGAATTTAAAGTCGCCTTGAATTCAGGTTCCG
>JAHWXV010326287.1:0-13678 GCA_024586415.1 Phrixothrix hirtus
CGGAAGTGCCACTTTATTCTTGCGATTTTTAAGTTGTTTTGCGATTTTCTCGAAAACAGCTATAACTTTTATTTTTAAATGTGCTACGGTTATTATGTATCCAATGCCCTTTTACGTGAGCTTAACAGTTTTCCTGACAAAAAGCGTTGAACCAATTTATCAGAGAAAATTTCCGGAGTTAAGCAGCCTTTCGCCTGTTCAGTAACTTGGATGGGTGACCGTTACAATTATCGTTTCCAAAATAAACGTAGACCATAATCTAATCATTTGTGGACACTATTGGCATATCTATGTGCGTAAGAGAAAGTTGTGTGTTGTCTCACACCAGATTTTTTTCTATGTATTGATGTTGATAATGTTGGTTTATAAAAGTATCTCTACTGCTTATATAATCCTTTTATTTGATTTTATATTTCTTTTTCAACATTAACTATCTGCAAAAAAATTTAGATCTTGGCTAGTCAATTTTGCATCATACAGTATACGCCTGTACATCAGACCTTGGACTAACATGCTCTAGAACGTTTGGGAAATGGGAAATAATTTCATGTGACCAAATCCAGTAGTTCAACACCCAAAGACTAAAAATGAGAGAACAATAATTTCTCAAATTATTATTATTATTTTTCCCCGAAACTTTATTGACGAAGTCTATGCGTAATAAAGATCCAATTATCATTTTGTTCACATACATATAGAATTTATGCAAATTATATTTTCAATTTTGCTAAAAAACTTAATCAGAAAATAAAAAATTAACACCACCGCAGACAAAACTGAATATGTCAATGCCTTATGAAACAAAACTAGAGATTCTCTAGTAAATATAAAGCATTAATAATAAATACAAAGCAATCTAACAAAAACAATCTAGTGATGGCAACAGAGATTATATGAAACGCCTTTTATTTTTAAGCATTCTCGTATTTTAATAAAAGCACTCTTGTATGCAATTTTGCACATTGAATTAAATCTTTAATTAGTGATGTATTTTTATTTTTGGCTAAGAATCCCTATTTAATGAAATTTAACTTCATTAATTATTTAGGTTAGTTTAAGAAATTATACTTATTGATTGAATTGTAAATTCATGGAAATTTTGTAAGAATTACAAATTCATTCGAATTTCTTAGCAATTGCAAATTTTTCATGCCTTAGTAATTCGAATAATAATTTATAATACGAGAATTCCCGGCTGTGTTCCTAGATTTTAAAAATAGCGGTGTAAAAATTTTATAAATAACAACATGAGATTGATGCAATTTAAACTAATCGAAATTTCCGCGTCAGAACTTAATCAAGTAAACGTGCTTTGGTTCTCGTCTGAAATGCATGCTTTTGTTTACGATTCTAGCAGATATCCTGAAAGATGTGAAATATTATAATATAGTATGGATTAATAAGGGTCAGCTATGCAAGCAAATGAAAGTGCATAATGATGCATCACTTTATGTAAGTGATTTTATCTTTCATTGCGCAATCTAAATTTAGCAAACTGACTACATTTTTTTTAAATTTAAAGTTTTTTAATAATATAAGATCTTGGCCAAGCTGTAAATTCGCCGATTTGAAATAAAATATCTTATTGTGAATGTAATTGAAATAAATTATTGTGCAGTAAACATTTAAATTACAATCACAATCACAATTTTGGTAATTAGTGTGCATTTTATTACTTTATTCCATATTGTATCGTCAATCATATAAAAATACAAATGCGTAACTGATTTATTTACCTTAACGAGTGGTACCCCTTAAAGAGTAGCTTACCCTATTTTAATTAAATTTTGTCTTGGAATATGTTGTTATATTTATTTGTTTAGATATACTTATACTTTTGTGGGGTAGATCTAAAACATTATTGCAATTTTTGTACTAGATAAGGGTATTTTACAACGATCACTTGTATCTAATTCTATATATCAAAAACAAAGAGGCGCAGTTACCACCACTTATATAGTGATGTCGTTAAAAGTTGGAAGCCTTCGTAATAATTATTCACGACTATGACATTTCTTTCAATTTATTCTAGTATTGATTATTTGTACTTTATTTAACCAATCCCTGCTAGATTTTAATTAAGCACTTGCTCTGTAAATTTATAATTTTGCAGTGGAGCATATTACCCAACAAAAATCAGCGGTGCCCACAATTATCTCTAATTGGATAAATATTTATTTGCTTTATTTCAAGGTGACTTGTTACAAGTTTTCATATTAAAAGGAACCTATCAGCTCTCGCTAGCTAGTCGAAGCAAAATTGCTAGCTTAAGAATTGTGTAGAAGAACCAGTAAAGGTCTTAAAACCTATTTTGACTGTCGCAATCCTACAGCTTATGAAACAAAGAAAAAGAACGAAAAACCTTGCAAAATACAAACAAAAACATCGCGAATAAAAATATAAATAACTAAAGATAAAGCAAAATGAATTATAAAAGCATGCAAAAAATGAAACACTTACGAATAACTCAGGGCAATTTTAGCATGCATAAAAAATAAAAGAAATTGCAGAACTAAATAACAAGAAGAAACTATAAACAATCCAGAAGAAATAATAGAACAATGAAAAAATTATGCGGCAGATTTATTTTAGGATATTAGAGAAGAATCCCGAGATCAACGATTAGAAAATGAAACAAGTTATAACAAATATTTATAATTAGCGCCATTTTAATTGCTGATCGAAGTATTAATGCAGTTAATGCATAGAATTAGAAGTGACAATAGTTAATATAAATGATCGTCAAAGATTTGATAAAGTAAATGTACAAAATATTAACAGAGTTAAGAACAAGTAAAAATACTTGCCAATAACTTGTTTAAATAAAAACCATATAAATTATTAAGAATAAACTTCAAATAAATGTATAGATTTTAATGCACAAAATAAATATAAATAAAAACACAATAAAGAGGTCAACGAATTGTCAACTGTAAAATTGGCAAAATAAAATTATTCAAATTTGCTATACGCAGAGACCCCTAGCGATAAGGACGACATGTAATATTTAACTAAAATTATAGGAAACTGTAAAATCATAAAAATCTATATGATTATAGAAAACTTTTGTACCTAATATTAATATTAAGAGATGCCACTCTATAAACCAAATTAAAAATGCCAAGCAGCGTAAATTTCTAAAACCATATACGATAATTATGATAAAATTTGACTATAAAAGACGAAATTTAACACTACAAATTTAGATACTTGTGCCAATTTAAATCATAGGACTAATTATTGATTTAAATTTATCCTTACCATAATTTCGGACCACATCGGGGCATAAATTCGTAGCATCCTTCCATAATACCTACAAACTTTTTGAGGTGTTATAAAAGCCCAATACCAATCCTTGTAGCAACATCAAACGGACTAATTCATTGACTCTATCCCCTAAGTTCCCGTTAAACATATTTCACAAATATGTTGTACCTTTCGATATATCTGTGTATGTGACCATACAGCTATTACAATCACAAGGGACTACTTCTAGGTGATATTGCTGTAATTACCGCGTAAACATACACATGATTGCCTTTTTAAGTTCTGAACATTCAACAAAATACTTTACACGTTAAATGTTAAAACAATCATGGCAGCCATTTTGCATGTGAATGTATGGTAGCGATAGATGCGATACCAATTTATTCTACAAATTTAGATGTTACAAGATTTGTAAATATTAGATGTACATAAATTAATACGTTTTATATTATTAAACAGTTAAGCTTCACAATTGATTGACTGAACTATTAAATTTCGTACTTACGATTTAATCGAAAAGGTTATTTTACGATCCAAAATAAATGACCTAAATATCAATCAAATATATATTACATTTATGTTCAAAATAAATAAAGATTTGTCAATATAAAGTATCCAATTCGTCACAAGATTAATAGCTACGAAATTAATATTATAAATAGACAAAGTGACCCGAAATTAAAACTAACCTACAAATCAATAATCCTGAACCAACAAAAATAAGGTCAGATTTTGAGAGCCTAGAATCTAGGTCTACAAATCTCCGACTGGATAGTCGAGAAAGCCGGACGTCTGCAAAAAGTAGGCGTTATTAAATAAATACAGTGACGCACTCAAAGAAACTAAAGTTCCGATCTCATACAACCTCAGAATCGTCACATTGTCCGTACATTATAAAACCTGAAGTAGAATTCCCAGTAAAACTCTGCAAGCCAGGAAAGTCCAGTGGAGCTCAAAACTTTATTCAGTCTAATATACGAAACAAGAAGTATACCACAATACGGGTTAAAATCAAGTTTTGCACTAATATGAAAAGTGAAGAATGAAAAAACGGTCGAAACCCGTAGGATAATGGGTTTAATGTCATACATACTTAAAATATTCCTAAGTAATACAGGCAAAATCTATTAAAGATGTGAAACTACATGGGTTTGAAACTAGGGAGCTCAATTGTACTTGGACAAAGGTGTAAATATCAGACGAAAGCCCATTTTGAATATTTGATTAATTACGAAACTGTTGCTTTTAACACATTTTCCCAACTTCGATGAATATAACATACTCACTTTTTCTTCCAGGTGAACCAATGTTGATACTTATATATAGTCCATCTGCATCAGAAGATGCCAAAAGCATTTTGAATATTTTTTGCGCCGTGATTTGTTAAGTTCCACAACTCTTCATGCTGCCTTGCTATTAATTCCCATTGATTCTGATCTGGAATTGGCATATCTTGAAGCTCTAATACAGACCAAGTTGCCTTACAAGTTTCTGAAAAAATTTAACTATTGCTGTTGCCCTTTTTCGTATGATGGTTGGCGATAACTGCAACCTTCTACTAAAAACCTAAAAGAATACCAGAACTGTATTCCGTAAGCTCGTGTTTCCCAAACCTCTATCTAGATATATAGCTGCATCGAAAAAGGACGTTCTGCAATATCTGGCGCCAATATTAGAAATCTTCCATTTCCTTTAAGAACAATGTCATGTAAGATTAATGATGATGTTGGTAAGAACCCTGATGCGACGATCACATAAACGTAAACGCAAACACCAAATGCAAAAATGGGCTATCCAAAGCCTATTACGAAACCTCAGACGTTTCAATTTCCTAGGGGAATATCAATCCTAAATATACTGAACTTGGAAAACATCAAGCACGTAGCTAGATCGAACTACACCTACGATGAGGTTCTGACAGAGTATTTTAAGGCGAAGTGTACACAGGTCGTGGTGGTAATAGTAATCTTACTGTGGTGATGAATGCAGTCACACAATCAGATAAGCGATCCTTACATAGTTTGAAAAATTAACCCAAGTCAAAAACAACTTTTCAATCTTATCGAAGACATACTTTCAGAGGGATCTAGTTGTTCACACTCTTATATCTGAGAAGCGTCCAGATTGGAAGGCTCACGATTGTTCATCAACTTTAGGCTACCAAGACCCAAATAACATTGCACAAAATAACCACAAATTTTCTTGGTTTACAATTTATAAAAAAAATGAGCTTTACTTTTTAAATTTCTTTCTTATTTCATCGTAATGTTTTGTTCTTAAATTCCCAGTAATAAAAATCAATGCTATGTAATGAAACTCGCCTAAATATTATTATCAGTTTTTTCCACTGTTACTGATTCCCCCCAGTTGGTTGTACTTTTCTCAGTACTTCAGGTCGCCAAATACAAAAACAAATCACAACTACTTTACTTATTCAAAAATAGCTGAAAAATGTTTTCGAATAATTTTTCAAATCGTTTACAGTGTGCCATTGGCTATGGTATATTCATAACTTTTCAGGAGTGAATACTGTAAATAAATATCTGTGACCTTTTCCTAACAATATATATTGCAACAACATACAACATATCTAAAATTGTATGAACAATAACATCTTCCTAAGATGATGATGAACCTAAGCTCGCATTGCTTTGCTTTATAAACACTCTTAGTAAATCAATCACTGAAGACAGCATTCTTCCTTTGATTAACTTTAATTACAGTTGCGTTTTCGTCACCAATTGTTTTCTGTATAAATTCGAATTATTCAGGTAGATATCAGTATTCTGAAATACTTAGAAAAAACAATTACAAAATGTGGTGAATCCACACATAGCAGACAATCGGCCGTCGAGCGGCAATAGTTCATCACACACTTATTTCCAAAGATCAAGATACAGTCAAAACCCAGGACCCATGAATCACCCTAAAGGTCATATTCGTGTATACATTCAGTACGCCCACTTTCTTAAGGCCTAGGTAATGAAACTATAATGCATCCGTCGCGTTTTAAGCAATTTTCGCTGTAAACTGATTCACCACTTATGCTCCTTACCTGTACATATAAATCAACAAGAAAGGTTTAACCAGCCGCAATAAGAAGGACCCATGAAGAAGCCATTTTTTATTATATTTCAAAAAAATATTTGCTATTTAAAAAACAATTTTTGTATAAAATACGTGTACGTTAAATAATTTTAAATTGTATTGAACTGCGAGATTTCTTTTGTAGAGCGCACAGGTACCCTTAAAATATTTAGATCTCCAATATCCAGTCATAGCTTTGCTATTTTAATATTAATCAATTTTTGAATATAATTTTAAATAGCTTTTGCAAACATCTTTGGTTTATAAAGTTAATGAACTTATTACCTCCGATTATATTGCAAAATAGTTTTAGAATTTGCAATAAGTAGAAGGAAATGCAGTGTTGGGCAAATGACAAGGTTTACAAATATTTTTGTTTTTTACATTTTCACAGCAGTAATAATGCTGACTTATCCACTATATTTTTTTAAATATCAATTTTTCATTCATTAATTTTGTATAACGATTATATGCCTTGCTTTGACCTAAACAAGGCATTATTTTAATTAATATCAAATGCAAAAGTTCTGGCCCCTATCTTTGAACATAAATAAACAAAAAAACCATATATAAATATAAATATATCGAGTTCTTCCAATCACATGTTTGTAGGAGACTAATATTTCAAGAAATGAAATTAATTATTTTATTGTCTTAACAGCTGTTAACTGTTAAAAATACTTTAGTGTACTAAATTACTAGTCAAATCCGAAAAATATCTACAAACTGATGAATGTAAATAATAATCAAATTATTTTCTTCTACTTATATTAAAAAGTTAATGAATCTTAGATAATCGCAAATATTAGCATCTTTCACATAAAACTGTCCTAGAAGCAGAATCTTTCCTGACATTTCTTAGTGTTTCGATGGTTTTCTATTACATATATGTACATCGTAAAAATGTACATTCGTACAAATTATCTTATGATATTATTGTTAAAACTTCGCCCACATAATTTCGAAATTTCCATTCCTTGCCTCAACTAGAAAAGCTATTGATATAAAATTGCCTTCCTCAAGTTTATTAAATTTTAAATATAACGACTCGGAACTTAACCTTTTCAGTTTTGTCTAGAATAATATCGTGTTCAGATTGGGTAAAAATTAATATACTGACAGTAAACAGAAAGAAACTGAGTGGCACGGCTCGTGTTCCACTCGCCTTAGTCATTATTCACATCTATACTCATTTGCCGCTCATGCAATGCTCATTTAAGGAAAATTTTCTAATAACTATGCGCCTTCACAAGGGAGGCTGTTAACTTTTCATAGAATAGTTTTCCTTATAGGTAAAAATCTGTATGTCATGCAGTTTTAAACGATCTAAACACACTAACATCAAGCTACCGGCATATGTGAGTACTAAATATAAATAAAAGAAAAATTTAATTTTATCTTATTTTTTTTAGCATTTTATTATCACATTTTTGGAGCTTATGGTCTTGGAGTTATCTTTTTCATACAGGGCAAAAGAATTGAGTAACATCAGTCTTCAAACATATGTTCATCCATCCAATCAGATTTTCCAATTATATCTTACTCCTTTTAGATCTTTTGGTCCAAGAATTGTAGAGATTCTCTGCCTTATATATCATATGAGGTAAGAGGCCTATATTTAACACTATGTTGTTATTAAGGCATGAACTTCCCGCAGAACTATTCCTGAAGTTATGAGATTTCCAGAAACCTTAGTATCTTGAGTAGAGAAGCGTTAAGGATTTCGTTGGGTTCAGACAATTGAGACTCAAATATTTAGTATTAGACATTACCAAAACAGGGCAGTCGTATAAAAGATGAAATAACGTTTCATCGTCTTCACTACATTTCCTACAGAGAGGATTCTGGTGGACTCCTATTGTAATTAGGTGTTTATTGAAGTTATGGCCTGTTAGGAAGCCAGTGTAAGCTCGGATTTTTTTCTTGTTTAACGAAAGTGGAAACTGAGTTTGTTTAAACACAGGACTCGAAATTAGAGCCTTAGCTTGTCCAAAGGTTTTTAATCCCACTATTATTTGAACCTGAAAGACGTGTAGGCCTCAATGGTGGATTTTATAAGAGCATTAGATAAACCGATGTTGGAGGCTGTTTGCTGTTTGCTAGAGCCTGTAATTTCTTCCAGCATTCCCACACCAGTCTGGATGATATGGTGGTGCCTTTACGGCACCTTGGCTGTCAGTAAAAATAGTGAAGTGTAATAATGTAATAGTCCCTACTGATGCATTCTTCCCCAAACGGCAAAATTGCATACATTTCTTCAGCTTGAAACACAAAGGCGTAAGCCCCTAATGGAATGGTTACTTCCATTTTGGGAGATTTGCTAAAGATCCTGCTGCACCAGAGCTGCTCGGCTTTGACCCATCTATAAAACAGATAAGGCCTGGGCGATCGAGCAGTTGCTGAGGATCATTAGTCCAATCTGCCAGACTGGAGATTTATGTATAAAATAAAGTGTTGAAGGCTTTGACTGGGGTCAGACGATCACTCGCACCTCCGCATAAGCTTGGTAAGCTGTTGGTGATCGAAGTGTGCCCCCAACTGCAGCCCTCACCATGCCATCGCTCGGATTGAAGCAGTTTGAATGCAGCGTTCATTGCCTCCGCTCGTATCAGAAGGTATGGTGGAAGCAAATCAAACAGCACCTCCAGATCTGAAGTTGGTGTGGTTCCTAGAGCGTTTTCGATCCCTATGTATGCTATACTTTATACTTTGTTAATGTGAGTTTAGTTATTTTAGCTCCTTACATCTGACCACCAAACAAGCGATGCATAAGTTAAGGCCGGTCCGACCACCGCTGTCTACATTAGATGTACCACTTTGAGAGTCAAGCCCCAAGTAAACTCATACGTGTGGCGACACATCCAAAAGATGTCCGTTGCGTTCTTTACTCTTTCATATATATAGTAGTTCTATGTTAACCTTTACTCCAGAGTTACGCTCAGATATTTAACATTGAAATCCCAACATGTACGATTTTGCTTAATATAGAGTCCTTCTAGTGAAGTGCACTACCTTCGTTTTTGTGATATTAATGACCTGCTGGTGAACATCAGTCCAATTAGTTATTGTATTCAGGGCATTTTGGGTAAAACCCTAACAGTAGATTCAAAGTTCCCAGTGATACGCAGAATAATATCATCTGCACAGCCCTGGGCAAAAATTCCTTTGGTATTAAATGCCCTTAGTAGATCATTGACTACTAGGTTCCATAAAAGTGGTGTTACAACACCTCCTTGAAGGCAGCCTTTTGCGGCTGCGGCTGTTATTTTGCAGCGATTTAGAGTTGCCGTGAAGGTCCTGCCTTCTAGCAGGCATCTTATTTACATCAAAATGTTGGAATGAGTGTCTTGATATGAGGCGAATGAATATATAGAGTCGAAATTAACATTATCAAAACTTCTTTCGATCTCTAGGGAAACTCCTAGGCTTGACTATTTGTGAGCCAGCATCCTTTTGATCCTGTAAACAAGCTCGTGTAGGGCTGTCACTACAAACTTGCCTGGTTAACAGGTATGCTGGTGGGGATGCAGAAATGAATCCTTTAGCACCACTGCATATGTGTTCTGCAATCATCTTTTCCTGTCTTTTCAGTAAGAAGGATGTCAAGCTTATTGGGCTAAAATTTTTGGCTCCTTCATAAGATATCCTAGCGGTTTTGGGTAAGAAAACCACCCTGGATTGTTACCAAGCTTGTGGAATATAGCCCAGTGGTAAGCTAACCCTGTAAAGTTTTAAGAGGTAACAGGCGAGGATTTAAATGTCCTCTCGGAATAAAGTAGGATAGATACCATTACTACCTAGCGATTTATAAAGTTTGAAACTATTTATAGCCCACCTTACTTTAAGTAAGGTTAACGTGGTGGCAAACCTCCATCTAGAGCTACAAGCTCTGTGAACGTTGCCATGATCCACCGATGCATTATCTGATTTAGTTCCTGGAAAGTGCATGTCAATCAGTAACTTTAAGGTTTCCTCAGCTGATGCAGTATAATTGCCCAATGGGAGTTTTAAAGATCCTTATTTGCTTTTGAGGGTTTTGTGTAATCTTTTTGTCTGGAGCAGAAACTCAATGTCCTCGCAGAAATCTTTCCTCTTATTACGGCGAATTGCCGATTTATAATTTCTCTGGCAGGCACTGAAGGATTCCCATTCAATGACTGAGTTGGTCTTTCTGGCCCTGTTATAGAGACGTTTGCTTTCTTTCCGGAGAACGTCCAAAGTGTGATCCCACCATGGAATCGTTGTCCTCGTAGGAGGGGCTCGCACAGGACAATTCTCCTCAAATAGTGCAGTCTTCAAAAGATCTGCTGCTAGGTTGAAGTCTGTTGAATCGCTAATCTAATCAGGCAATATACCCATACGTGCACTGAGGGAATCTATGTAGAGCTCCAATCAATGCGTGTCGGATTCCTGTCGTGATGAGGTTGTAAGATTTGATTGAGTTCTATTTAGACCTCAATATACTCTTTATCTGAGAGTGAAGGTTCTTGGAAAACCCCCCATCTAGTAATTGTTTGTGAAATGCTGCATGAGCATAATATAATATCGAGTGGTTCCTTCCTTCTAGCTGTGACAAACGTAGGTTCATTGCCTTAATTAGCAATGTGAAGATTGGTCCTTGCAAGATATTCTAACAAATGAGTCCCTCTATCTTTGATTTTAGTGCTGCCCCAATAAGCATGTTAAACATTAGCATCACATCCAATAAGGATGTCCTTTCGGTTTTCCTTGAAGAATTGAATTAAATCCCTTAACTTCTTAGTTGGAGGAGAGTCTGATGAATCAAATAGAAAATAGGCGGAGAAAATAGTTAGCTTTTTTTCGCCCTATTTGATCATCGAATATACGGTTACTGCAACAAGGTCCCTACTGAAAAATTATATCAAAGGGATAACGAGTATGTTGCTAACAAGCCCTATGATTTGGAATTGAGGTACATTGCAAAATATGCCCTTTGTTAGTTGTAATACCTGCAACTGACCCATGATGCCACATGATTCTTGTATTAAGTTTATTGCTAATTTCCATACATTGAGGTTTCAGGTCGCTATGCAGTGCTGCAAGTTAATTTGTTCCGGTCGGAGGCCCATCACTGATATTAAGGCTGTGAAGAACCCTCCGCCATTGATACATGTGGTACAGATTCGGTGTTCCCTAACTTGGTATCGAGTACCCAGAAGATTACTCGTCCCATTGACAGGAACAGTGCGAAACTGTAGAGAGAGGTCTTATAAATATCCAAAATCGGACCTGACCTCTTGAGGGAATCATGCATCCTCCGTTTATTGTTCCTTCACGTTTCCGGTCTTAAGCCAGGGTTTTGCCTAACAATACGTCTCAGTATAAATTCGGTATTCTTGTGCAGTCCCGATATCCCAATTGCAACTTTACTGAGCTTAGAAGTGCAAAATACACCACCTCAGTGACTTGCTGCGCCTCCTTTAAAGCCTAGGCTCGCGCAACTTTTAGAAACCGCTCTTTGCCTGGCTCATCGGGACGGGTTACCGCGATGGTTCCCTGTATGAACTGAATATCATGAAAGTGATGGATAGGTTCATCGGGAGGTACTCCATCCAACACTTCCATAATAGTATTTGTTACTTCACACTTCAGTTCTACAGAAATCAGCACCTCGGGATAGCCATACAAAATAATAGCCACCCTAAGCGCGGACTTCACAGACCAGGGCGGCAGAGGATATTTGTTTAAGCTCGTGTTGTCGAGCACTTTGGCTTCAGGTTGTATATCACCTATTGTTCTTGGACGTTTAGCAGGTACAGGTTTACTCTTAGGTTTCCTGTTTCCTATCGCCTTAGATGCCGTAGAACTGGCGGTCTTCTAAGAACCCACCTTGGTTTGACCATCAGCCGCTTTCCCACTCTTAAGTTTCCACCTTTGGACCCAGGCAGCTTTGGTCTTCGATTTTGTGCTATGCTGAGGTTGCTGAAATAAGCAGTAGTCTACTCTAATTCCGCAACTCGTCCTGTAGAAGTTACCCAAGCCCCTTCGCTGGATATTAGATGTTGTGCCGAGACAACGCCCTCTAATTCGATAAATAATTGTTCTGGTAAGAGTTCCATAACTGTTCCCACAGATCGTCAGGAAGTATACTGTCGACTTCCCTAGAGCCTGATTAGAGGAACAAAGTGGCTTAATGCAACAAGGTCGCGCTTGGTGCCCCGAGGGTAACTGCTTGGAAGGGATCTGCTCCTATCATATGCATCCTTTTGCCGTGCGTTATAACTTGGGATTAGAGACTTGTTGTTATCTCCGCGTGATACAGGCGGTTAAATCAAAATCCCCGCTCATCTAGCTAGGAATAGGCCTAGACTAGGGCCTATAGTTATTCCTTGTGCAAACCTTTAGCCACGACAAGACAGCTGAGCAGGGTTTGAACCGCTGAGTTTAGTAAAAACGGGGTCACCACGTGAAGGCACTCAGACGGATCTTGTGAGCAGAAAAATCGGTAGTGCAATATCTTCTAATCGCCTGGCTTTGGGTATATAAGTTCACAGCGTTTATAGCCGCTCACTTTACCTAGACCCCTATCTAGCACTATATAAAACATAACGAATACCCACGTTTTTGAGGTGTTTACACAAAGCTCTAGATGCTTAAGAGGGATATGGATAGGATTTAGATAACTCAAATTGCGATAATTAGGCATTAATAAATTTTATCAGCCACAAGTAAAAGTAAAATAGTATGAATCTTTAAAAAAAATTATTCGCGTCTTTAATTAATTGCTACAGCGTAATATTGAAAAACCATGTATTAAGATTTTTCAATATTTGGCAAGTTTTAAATAAAATGATTGTATAACAAGGGACTCAAGTGCCTTCTTTAGTCCCGAGCAAGAAGTTTATTTCTCCAGCAATAGCGAGAGAAATAATCTCTTGAGAGTTTAAAAAGCAAATTAGTCCTGAGGTAAATTTATAGTATAACTCTATTATATCGAACCCGTAATATAAAGAACGATTGTCTATAACGAACAAAATCTGAAGTTCCGAACTGATTTACATTTATTAACGTATATTTTACAATTGCTTTTAACGAACATATTTATAGCAAACGGCCGGAAATAACAAACACTTTAATTATTGTAAATTAGATTTTACGATATTTTATAATGAACTTAATTTGGAAAGACCTAATTTTGAGAATTAATCAACAATGAAGATAAATAAACTTTTTTACTTGCATTGGACAAACGTATTGTAATAGAAATTAGAAACAGTAAATGGAAAATTCTAGAATCATCTAGAATGTTTTCTTTATAATAAAATAGATGATGTAATCCGTAAATGACTCATTGCAGTAATTT
>JAHWXV010326344.1:0-16606 GCA_024586415.1 Phrixothrix hirtus
ATATATATATATATATATATATATATATATATATATATATATATATTCCCACGCAGTTTTCTTGGTTTCACGTGACCGGATACATAAATTAGAGTGAGGTGATTATTTTAACATTTTTATACATTCTGTCACATTGTAGCAAAATTTATCTTTTACATTATTTATAAAATGGATTTAAAGAATTATTTTTTAGATTAATTCGAATTTTAAAATGTTTGGAATCAGTGTTCTTATTAATAAACTATTATCTAGGTATTCTAAGTATGCAACTTAAAAGAAGGCAATTACTATTCCAAATTATTTGGACGCATTTACAATAGGTCATTAGCTTATTTGAGCTCCTAACCTCGTCAAAGAAGTTCATCTCTGCAAATGCGCGTGTGGTTTACCGTTACTGACATTGAATCTGGACTCTGCACAGTAAAACTTAGTTCTTAACTTGTAAGCCATCGCCATTATATTTGATTTATAATTTTATGAAAAGCAGAGGATGTAGAATGATAACGCTATTGTTTTTTTTTGTTTTTGATCTGTAACTAATCTTAAAACAGTTATATGTAAGGCACCTGTTTGAATGCATTTTGTTTGTTTTCGTGGCCGAGGCTTTAGGATACAGACTTTTTCTTTATCCTCATGGTTTCAATTACTGCAAAATTTCAAAGGATTAAGCAGGTTGATCTCGCCATGTGAGAACTGGTAGAGTCGTTACTTTACTTGTGACTGGAATCTCTTAATAGATTTCAGGTGTTTTCGTCATGGGCTAAGAGAAAGCACAAAGTTCTGTAGAAGAAGAAGGTAGATTTATACTAATTGTACCCTTAATGAAGTATAAAGTGGTCTCGATTCCCAAAATAATAGACTTGAGTATCTGATTTAGAAGGTGGTGGGCTCAAACCAATATGTGAACGATATTGTTTGATTTACAAGATGTGCTAGTTATACACTACTATACACAATGTTCCATTGGGCCTTTGCAAGAAATTTGTATTTCAACTATATAGGGCTTGTTTTAACAACAGACACATCTTGATATGTATCACAAAAAACGCATATAAACCATGCGCCTAAAATTGCAATTAAATTTGTGACTTGATCTACTGCGTTGGACGAGGCAACGACTGGCTGACTGTACATATAATATGTAT
Organism: Phrixothrix hirtus; assembly: GCA_024586415.1. NCBI lineage: Eukaryota > Metazoa > Arthropoda > Insecta > Coleoptera > Phengodidae > Phrixothrix > Phrixothrix hirtus. Next base: position 1,146 of record JAHWXV010326344.1, read on the forward strand.
TTGTTACGGGATTCATCGCTACGCATAGATACACATCAGTGTATGATTCTGCAAGTATGTTAATCACTTGGTAGTTGAAAATTTGCAAAGTATCGAATATAGACGAATTGGTAGATATGATTTTAATGTCGATGAAATAAGTGCGAACATGGCAGGAACTCGGCATTTAAACTTGTCTACGAAGCGCGTATGCTTTCTTTAAGAATACATCTTTATTCATAGTAAAGCTAAATGTACATTGTTTAATTACAAGTTCTAGTAAAAGTAATTCCTTTCTACCGACATTTGTTCATTTCGATTTCACGTAGGCATCTCTAGTTCATTCATTATAAATTCTTTTTTGTATAACTAATTATTCAATATTTACTATATGGAATGAAAAGTCCCGGCGCGGCACGGAAAAATCACGTTTTACTATAAAAGCGTTTTTATTCTACGGAATAGTTTCTATTTAGAGCAATACACTTAACCCAGCGGTCCTTCAACACTTCAATGCCCTTTGAAAAAAAAAGATTTGTCGAGGTCTGCAAAATAAGCCTCCGTTTCGGCGATGACCTCAGCATTCAACGTGAATTTCTTTCCCTAGAGGAATATTTTCAAGTTTGGAAACAAATAATAATCGCTGGGGACCAGATCTGGAGAATACGGGTGGTGGGCCAATTCGTAGGGTAATTCATTCAATTTGACAGCCACTTTCACAGATGAATGTGTTGGTGCGTTGTCGTGGTGGAATAACACGTTCTTTCTTGACATTTGCAGCCGTTTTTTCTTGGTTTCGTAGTTCAAACGGTCCAATAAAGCAACGGAGCAGTCGCCCTTCTCCAAATAATTAGTGTAGATTATTCCGTGAGAATGCTAAAAAATGCTGCTGACCATAAGCTTTCCGGTCGACTGTTGAGTATTCGTCCGCTTCGGAAGGCTGTTACCCGCTTCCAGCCACTTTGCAGACTACCAATTGGAGTCTAGCGAGTAATAGCGGATCCATGTTTCGTCTATAGTCACGACTCGGCGCAAAAAGTCCTGTATATTACGCCGGAACAAGACCAAACCGCGCTCGGAATCGTCAACACGCTTCTCCTTCTGATTTGCAGTAAGGAAGCGCGGCACACATGGCGCGGTTAGCGTTTTCATATCCAAATGTTCGTGCAAAATGTTGTTTACGGTCTCTGCTATCTCTTGCAATTTCGCTTTCCGATCTTGCAACACAATCAAATGGATTTTATTGATGTTTTCCAGTGCGGTGGCCTCGGAAGGACGTCTCCTGCGGTCAGCGTCTTTGATGCTGGTACGGTCACGTTTGAAGTTGTCACAGGCGCGTTTAGCGTTACGCTCTAAAACGATGCTGATAACTCGCTAGCTCCTCGGAGGAGGGAGAGTCCCTGTAGAATTGCACAAGCATGTCCGCGCTGGAAAAAAGCATACAAAGATTTGAAATATAGAAGGGGGCACCACTGCTCCTGGTGGGTCGGATACTGAATGGAACTTTTCCTTGGAACAGGGAAAAACAGTTCCGTGGCCTACAGTTGAGTTGTCCCGGGGCTGCCTCTTATCAAGGACCCAATTAATGCTATAAATTAAGATCGTGGCTAAAGGGGGGTACCAGAACTAACACATATCCTCTGAAATACAAGGTAATAACTGTTAACCTATTCTAGGTTCAAAATGAAAGTCTAGTTGTTCAATACTATTTATCTATTGCTAAAGAAAATGACTTATATAACATATACAAACCAGCAGGGTATAAAGGTTTACAGATGATTTCTCCGGCTCACGAATGTGGCCTAATTCAAGAGAAACAGAAAAAACTAATCAATCTACTATAGCTACAATTAATGTTTAAATATATTAGTTTCAATCAACGCAGATATGCATCCATAAGCTACACAGGAATTATGTATTAATCGGCTCCCCTCGCAATGGGAAGTTTAAGCTGGCCTCTACAATAGTTGGCAGCCGGGACTATCAATTAGTTTGGATTCTCGCCGATATATGTTGACATTACAATAACGCCATTTGTAAGCAAATAATAGGGAAGCAAAAGAACAATGTGATAAAAAAAGGGGGTACCTCAGTCTGGGTTGTCACTTCACCGGATTGTTTGATTTCCCGCCACCAGAATCGTCAGTCGTGATTTTATTTCTAGATTCCTGCACCAACAGGGGGACCTCACAGGTCCAAAGAAGCTGCAACCGGGGTGGAAAAGGCAGGTAAATTCCCAGAAATATGTACACCAACAATCTCTTCGGCTAGGTGTTCCGACACTACACGGCGGAAACCTTACACACACCACTCAGACACTTCAAAACAAGGAAATCACTCACACGACCGATTCTTACATATACGCCCTACGCGTATTTTGAACTGCCAAAACGCGTGGGTCTCGCAACGCATTAACACCAATTATACCTGTCGAAATTCATCAGAGTGGAAATCATCTAGAACTGTCAACATAATTTTTAGTACATAATTTTCCAAAACATCACGGAGAATAGAAAAGCTCGTCTCACGTGCTTTAACCGATCGAGAAACTATACTTGTTTTTCAATCGCCACGGAGCGTAAAGAAAACTCGTCTCTCGCGTTTTATCCGACAGAACAACCAACGAAAATTTCTCTACTTATTTATTTTTTCCCTCGTCCAGCCTACCACACCGTCACTAGGGAACACACAGCGGCAAATTTTAAAAAAAATTGTTTACTAGGCGTGGAACGCCAACAAAACCTGACAAAGTCCGCAAATCAGCGTTTCACAGTAATCTAATCGATGGTGTAGATGTGGGATAACATTTATCCAGTCACTTCTTGGCCTGAGCGGTGTTTTCCCCCATCAAAAAGCGAAACTCGTCTTTTTCCATCCTTTGCAAACAATCACAACTAGTCTGGCACAATCGGCTGTCATTCGAATACTAGTGAATGAAATTTCATGAAATTTGGAACGAGACCCTCTGACACATGGATCTCAACGATGACGTAGACGCTTTGATACTAGCCGCCACATTTCTGTGTGAAGCCCGGGACTTTTCATTAAATGTAGTATAGGACAATACCAATTGAAATACATAATTTTAAAAATAATATTTTCAAATTATTACCATAACATTAAACAGCTATTTTAATTCCTTAATAGTAAAACAAACTCATTACATTACAGTAATATGATACTAAAAAAAAAATAAAACAATGTTTTCTGTATTGTAAATTCAACACCATAATTAAATGTAGGTCATTTCGGGTCCGGATTTGTAATCAATTTTTACTCGACAATTTGTAAACATGTTTTTTAATTAGATTAAAATTTTTAGAGATTTGTGTTCACTAAGGGTCCGTGTACACGTTGGTTATATAATGTACCTTATTACCTTTATTGAAAACCAATATAAAAGTTAATAAAATATTAACGTTTGTATTATTTTTATTAAAAAATAGTGGAATGAAAATTGGAAACAATTTAGAATTATTTTAAGGCTCGGAAAAGCATCTGCGCATGTCTGACTTATACGATATCTGTGTATGTACAATCAGACAGTAAGCGCGACTCAATATTTTAAAAAATACTAAATCCTCGTACATTAATGCGATTTTTGCTAGCAGAAACATGTTTTTCAACTCAGCCTTAATTCGCAAATTATTTTTCAGACCTTGTCGAACATAAAAAGTCATTTCTACTTACAGTTGAACAAACTGATACAATAAACCGTTTTTTATGTTTATTTTTTGCTTTCGTCACTAATTTAAATTATAACCTAAATGAACAGTTAAACATAGAAATTTAGACGATTTAATCAAAAAATTTTAAATACAAAATGTATTTTAACATATTTGTATTACATATAGTAGCATGACGTCATGCGTACTAACAATACGTAGCTCCGTTTTGTTAAATCAACATAGGAATTTAATTTTATTACTTTCTATGTAAAATAGATAAAAAGGAAGAAACAGGTGTTTAGGTGCCGTGAGTCCGAAAATTGTTTTTAGAAATTGGTTTGTGTGTAAACGTGCGCATGGCGTGTGCGTGCGTGAAAAAGTTGCATGCGAGTCTGTGTAGGTGAATGCGCGTATGGGTAAGCGCGTGTGCATATGTGCGCGTGCGCGTGCGTCCGTGAAGTCGGTTCTAACGATATTTTAAAACTTAGTAAAACTACTTAATTCCATTTTATATGAACTAAAAGGTGCCTCTAACAAATATTTGAAAATCAAGTAATCGCTAGTACTTAAAGTACTAAATGTGAACAACATATTTCAAAAACTTAACATTTTATAAAAATGAAATTTTATATTTGTTTCTTATCTTCGGCACAAACGAGAGCAATATTTTAATTAAAATCGAACGACCGGAAGTACGACTTTATTCTTGGGATTTTCAAGTTTCTTGCGATTTTCTCTACTTCCAAGATTTGCCGAATCTTGACAAGTTGTATAAACATCGTTATTTCAAATGTGGCACATTTATAGAAAAATGTTCAATAAGCTGGTATGTGGTCCTTCGTAGTGTAATAGTTAGCACGTTGGAGTATCTATCCAAAAATCGTGGGTTCAAATCCCGGCCAAGGAAAAATTTTCGATAATTGTTGCTTTTTCCGATTTTGTAAATTTCATTAATTCATATTTATCCTTACTACTGGATCCTAGTAGCTTTGAACCGTATATTTCTAAATTTGAATTATACACAACCTCTTCAAATATTAGTCATAGTATTTTTACTTTTGTAATGTGCACGCTTATGTTGTAAATTACGAAATGTATACAATTGTAACTAATTCAATATTCTTCCTATAGTGTGATGTATAAGATTTTGCACAACTGCTATGCTATTTTACCATAACTAAGAAATTTAGCCAAATATATAGTGCTATAGTAGAATCCACATTGAGAATGCAGCACATGAACTATAGGGTTGTAGTTTTCTTATTCAAGAATTTCAAACGCTGCTGTGGTATCAGATCCGCATAGGTGACTTAACTTTTTAATCCATAATCTCTCTTTTGTTAAAGCTTCCGTTGAAAAATGTATGTTTTCCCAGATTTGAACCCGCGTCCCTTGTGCTCTGTAGCAAGCATGCCGCCACTTAGTGGCAACAAATTGCTTTTAGTCCATCATTTTCACTTTTATTTAGTGATTCAAAGCTGATCTTGGGGAAATAAATTAAGTAGTTTCAAATAAATAATTCGCTTGTGAGTTGGTTATTTAGAGTTTTTATATTATAAAATTTATTAAATATTAATGTAAGATATTTAGTCGCAGAGTATTTAGGTTTAGGGCGGTTTTATAAATACTAGATCTTTTAGTAGTTTGTTAACTACTTACAAGCGTTTAACTAGAAACTATACATAGAACATAAAATTACTGTAGTAAATCTAATATTTGTTGATTTAGTCTAAAATTTAACAAAGGGGTGTTTATAAAATCGTGTCTTAAAATATTAATTTTGTGCGTTTAGTTAAATTTAGATGAAACGAATTTTGCTCTCTCAAAGGGACGAGCAAGTTTCCCAAAAACCTTTTTTAAAACTTTACAAAAAATACATATCTTGAAAATACTAGCCTAATTTGTGTATGTTATTTTGTTGTTATTAATAGATGTTACCATTTAATAGCTAAATGGTTAAGTGATGCTTCACATCGGGAAAAAATTAAGCAAACTAAAGTATTTTTATCTCAGTTGAAAAGTTCACATTCGTAGGTGTTTTATTAGAATTTTTCATTAGTTTCCAAATACTAGGTTTATAAAAAAACATATTGTTAGATATACACCACTATTATTAATACAAAAGTTAGGCCAGTTTGTAAATACAAAATTTGAACATGTTTCAAATAAAGCTGGATAAATGCTGTTGTTATGGTATATTATAACCGATTTACCTAATGTATAGTGTGGCTAGTTTAGAACCAATCATTATGGTCAGTTATCCAATCATAACGTGATCGTGATACTTATAAATACATTTCTTATGCCTTTCTGAATGTTTTCTAAGTCATTGTGTAGGTAGTAATTTAAGGTTGGATTTAAAAAGTGTTTATATTATTACGTTTCTTGTATTGGGTTTGTAATAATAGCAATAATTTTAGACTTAAAAGAAACATTACATATACATAGTTAATTATTAGCAATTATTTTTGAAATAAACGGCTTAACGCTTGTGGTATGAAATAAAAGATTGATACTACACCTAAAGATATTTATTTTTTATTTTAAATAAGGACGCTTGAAAATTATTTCCCGTTACTACTTAATTTGAAACGTTTGAAATATTTCGCGTACATACAGGGTGTTTACGAAATATATCGTTATGCGCAGAACAAAAAACTCTTGTGTATTTTTTGAAATGCATAGTTTTTGACATATTGCCGATCAAAGTTTTTAGTCCGTTCCTATTTTTAATTTAAATGAATAATTGGAGGACTACAGCTCCTTAGTTGGTATAACATATACTATTCCCTGCTCATTATTAAATACCTTCAAAGTTACTAACACAATAATTGTCTTCCTTAAAATTCCTCGTCGGCTTTTAATTATAATAAGTTTGCTATAATTTCTTAAGAACAAAAATTCCATTTATAAATTTCATAGAAAACTTTGACTTTCGGCGCTTTAATACGAGGCAATGGTTTTATACAAAATTTATAAACAATCCTTGCGTACATTTAATAAAATTTTAAATCACGGTCCTTAAACGTTGTTTACAATATGAATTTTATGAGAATAATTTAAAACAAAGACAGTAATTGAGCTTCATACAAATTCGGTGTGATCACACAACATGATTTGTTTTAAATAATGCATATATTTTCATATTTGCATATTAAAACTTTTCAACTTTAGATATTTAGCAAATAACGTATTATCATTAACTAATATTAATTATGATGAAAAAACACGTTAAGGTAAAAATTGACTAATTTATAAACAATTCAAAGAGATACGTTTTGTTTTTATTGAAACAGCCGATGGTTAATATACTAACAAAAATACCTAAATAGAATTAGTCACGTACTAGAGGTAATTCGATCTTTCATAAATACAATAAAGCGTTATTTTTGCTCTTAATTCATCCGTAGTTAAACGTTAAGCACACAAGCCAATATTTGTGATTAACTTTTATAAGAAAATGAGCAAACATTTTATTTAATAGATTAAAATTTTCCAGATTTATTTACTAAGGTACTTGCCCTTTAATTTTAAACATTTTTGTTCCATTATTCCATAAGTTCCTTTACCTGTTTATATGCAAATAGAATATGTAACTCGTTGTTTAATTGTTTACATGTTTTAAATTGATCAAACTAGGCGACATTTTCTGGTAAGCAAAATATTTTGATTGAAGAGGCCCATTTCAAATGCCACTGTTAAGTTGATCTAAAACCTTAAAAATTTGAAGAAAGATACATTTCGCGAAGTACGTCTTCAATGTTGTTTGTTTGTTTTGTGACTGAGGCTTCAACTACTATGGTCAGTTCACCATGCCTACTAGAATTTTTCTGAACTTGTAGAGATTTTTACGTCCCAAAATTCACAAACGACCTATGATTACCGAGAAGAAGGCGTATTTAAACCTTTTTTCAGGTAAAAGGGTTATCGACCTCGTCCGGGTTTAAACCCGCGTCCTTTGGGCGTAGACGCGCTAATCACTACATCGAACGAACTCGGATACATATCTATTTCTCAACATAACAGTCTCGTACATTTAAACTTTAACAAGCTTTTCCTTGCAGGGTATAAAGATCGAAACGATTTCTACGTCGAGAGTCTAGAAAACCCTTCATTTCTGGGAATAAGTGATAATTAGATGCCACCAGAAATGCGCGAAAATTTTCTAATAAAGGCGGTCAACTGCTAAGCAGTCAAATGTACCGAATTTGGATTTGCATTACTATGGAAAATGTCGTTCGGCAATAGGGCTAGTCTAGCACATGATACATATTTGATGGTGGTTCTGGACATAAATTCACCTCCTTAAGATCACAAAAAATGGCGCACAACTTTACATTTCTTTAATGTCGTTTTACATGCACGTTTTCGTATCATAGAATATTTTCACCCATGTTTTGCAACTTGGGACAATGCACAAAGGTTTAAAAAGTCTGCAAAGTTGGCCAAAAGTCGAAAAATTAATAAATTAACTTGAAAATGCGAATACAAGGTTTTCGAGGTTGCTGAATTCAAATTCGGCAATAAAATTTTGAAATTCAAAATAGCGGACTTTTCTAAAAAATGATTAAATTTATGAACAAATGCATATGTCTGGGTTTTCGATATCACTGGATTCAAATTTGGCAATGCAATTTCAAAATTCAAATTGTCGGATCCAAAATGGCGGACTCTTAAAAGATGAAAGAACTAATTTGATGCATATGCAAGAGTTTTCGAAGTTGCTGAATTTAAATTCGGCAATAAAATATCAAAATTCAAAATGGCGGATTTTTTTCTTAAAAAAATAAATTAATTGACTCGAAAATGCATATACAAGCGTTTTCGCTAGACGATTGCATGTTTCATCAGGAAATTAGAAAACGAAAATAAGTCTGACAATTAAAAAAATTATGTTAGTTGAAACACGGAATCTAGTATTCCATTTAAAGGCATAGTTATGCCCAAAATCGAGATTTTATGCTCTGTAACTGCTCCTAATAGGGTGTAAGGCCACATTAAAAATTGCATAAAAAAGTTACAAAATTTCTGTACACATTTAAGTACACAATAGCTTACATTTTCAATATGAAATCATCGCGACCCTCGACGGGACAATAAACTGTATTGTTGAATTATGTTGAATGGATCGAAAAAGAAAATGTTTTTGCAGCTCATTATTTGACGTGATTTTTAATACAGTTCAAGCATTAATTTGTGAGAAGTAATGTATATACATATCCTAGTTACCTTTAATTACTACGTCCAGAAAGACAAAATTAAAAAATCAGTCGAATTAAAAACTTGAAGTATACTGGCAATTTCAAATACGCTTAACGTGATTGATAGTACTCATGCAGTGCTCACTTTGAACTGACCTAGCGCCTCAACTATAAAGGGTAGCATAGATTCCGTAGTATTATATTAATAATTGCGGCTTTTATTTTTCGATTTTTGGCCAACTTTTCAGGCTTTTTGAACCACTGTGTGATGCGATCATGATGTCTGAGTTAGTGTGATAACGATCGAGAAGATTGAGAGCATTATCTAGGCGCTGCCCTTTTCAACTCAGGATTGTCCAGCATCCAAGAGATAGACGAATTTGAAACGCTTAAACAGTGTTCGTCAGTTTTTGGCTGTAACTATCGATCGGCTGCGAGCAATTCACGGCATTTTTCGGACTCTATATGTTCTTCTTGCAGATTTTTTTTATCTAACAATGACCAGTACACTGACTTATACTCGCTGTTGAATTTGCTTTGTAAAACTTTTTTTGCTGAGGGAAGTCTGATCTCTGACCTAACTTTGTAATGGTACCTCACGTTAATCTCTACAAAATAAACTAAAAGTCGTACCACGAAAAAGTACATGCCAGTCAAACCTATTATCACAATAGCGATGTAACAGTGTTATCAAAGATGGAAATATAACCCCGGAGTTCGTATTAAAAATATATTTAAAGTTTAGCTGTAATAAGTATCACAAGTTATCATACGGGAAAGGAAATGCAAAATTAAGGGATCTAAAGGTTTTTAATCCGACAAAGAATCTCATAATCATGTCTCAGATATAGGATACGTAACAACCATAACAAGACATTGTCCTTCAAGATAGATATACCAAAAACCTTTCTAAAGATGGTATTTAAAATATTTTGTATATTGAATTGGCTCAAAAAGTGGCAAATACTGAAAATATTAAATTGGTGTCAAAAACGCAGTCACAATTAGCCAACGCCTAGTTGAATTTCTTGATACATTTGTGACAACAGATAAAAAACAGTGCGTCATCACACTATCAAAAATCTAGTTCGATTACTTCGGCAAGATTAGAAATAACTACAGTTTCTAGGGATGTATGTTTAAATATGTTCACACCATATGATGCGATGCTATAACGGATAAATAGAATTTCTACTTCGTGGGAATCTCCATCAATATACTGAGATTGTATTGCTGAAACCCAATTGTTTGATGATGGAATCAGTTGCAGTATTTTAAATTTAAATAACAAGATGACAGGTTTGAAGAATATCTTTGTTATGTCTATAACTTTAATTGTAAAAACTGCAAGAGATTTTCAAAATGCGTTGGGCTAATTTAGCGAATCTACTTTTTCAAAGAAGCTTACAGTCCATTCAGATGCTGCTGTAATTTATTGAAAGTTATTAGTTGGTATTGCTTTTTGACGAGTACCTCTATATCGTCTGCGAATATTATACTTGATATAACAGCTTTAGTTGCAAAATAGAATTAACAGAAGTGATCCCAATACGCTGCCCTGAGGAACACCTGTTTGCATAATTAAATTGTTTGATGATTTTTGGTTTACTTTTGTTGCTCACGTATGTTTGAGAATTCTGAAATAAGATAAGAGCAGTTGATATTTGATTTTGAATAGTATACTATCATACTAAGCATTGTTAAAGGGTTAACTAACGCCTAGGAAGACCGTTGCGCAAAATTATTTGATAAATTTGATGAGTGATTCAGGGAGTTTTCATTACATTTGAATGGCCATTTTTGAAATCGAATTCTTGAAGAGGTATCAAGTTTTCTAGAGATATGGTGGAGTTTAATCTTTGCAGTAGTAACCGTTTGAGAATTTTCAATATTATAGGCAAGAAACTTATTGATAGAGTAACAACTTGCATTGTGCCATTTCTTTTCTTAGTAGATTGTTTATCATTTTTAATGCTCCTTCCGGAAGTGGGGATACTTCTGGCGTTTATCTGCGATAATAGTTCGAAAATAATTAGGAAATATATTTCTGTATATTAGCTCCCGAGTCGCTTTGTTGTCGTGGATTATTATCACCTTGTTATTGAACCACCGCCGGCCGCTTTGTTCTGAATTTGAAATTTCATAATTGTCTAATGCTTAAGGCGATTCTATCCCAAAATATATAACCCAAGATATAATCGTTAAATATTTAAAATAGTTATTAGCTTCAAATACAGTTTTAGCAGAGAAGTGACGTTATAACGAATTGTGCACCTCTTTAATTAAATGAATGGATTTTCAGGAAGACGGTTATGTGTATAAATTCGTTATATTTTAAAAGAGACACATAGCATTGAACATTCTCCATAAATAGCGACAACGCTTGAATTTGAGAGCGGTATTCCAAGAAGGTCCCTTAAATGCTCCCCTCCAATTTTGATGAAATATGTTGTAAACAATTAAATTCTAAGATATTCGTATTTTTTATATCCACGATAATGCAGGTATAGGGGGAATAGCTTCCTCTAAATTTGGGCCTGTTATAGACCATATTGGTAGTTTCATATACAAAGTGAAGTTCCATTTGAACGGAACAAATGTATTTGCCTTCATACGAAGATAGATTCTCCTATCTTACTTTAAGTGTAATAACCACCCCTTTTTAGGAGAGATTTTTGCCCTCTAAACCGAATTACCACCAATATACAATAATATGTCTCTTAAATTGTAATTATTTACAACATATCCAAATTTCCTGAAAATTAGAAGGGGGCACTTAGAATACCTTCTTCCTTTGTAATTTAAACGCGTCCACTGGCAATGCTAATTTTTTAAATTTTCGAAAATTTGAATTTAAAATTATTATGCAACCATAGCTTATATACATTTTCAATACTTTACTTTAGGTTCTATTTATTAAGTTCTTTGAATTGAAAACATTTATCGATTTAGCTATTTTATTGTATAATTCAGGAAATTATTTTATTACCAAGTATTTTATTAATTTGTATTATTACAGAACTGATATACTACCTAATTGAACTTTGGATTTACTAAGGCTTAAAATTAAATCATAGTATATAAAAATCGTTTTGACATGCAAGATTTGCTTTAAATACTGAAGACAAAAGCTCAAAACTGGGACGGATTTTGCCCTCTTAGTGGTACAATCTACTTTGCCTAAATTATCCGAACAAAGTTAGGGCATAAGGAACATATGACTTAGCTAACACTTTGAAGCACTGCATTTTTATTCTAATACTCTGTCAACGATCCTGCTTATTTGAATTAAATATAACATTTGTTACGCCATTAGTGAGTCTGTTAATAAATCAATTTAAGTATGCTTAAATGTCAGTTATTCATTTAAAACAGTTCCCACTTTATTTCGCCTATCTTAAAACAATTTATAGAAATTCCGTTGTCTGTATAAATCGTAATTCAAATCACTTTAAAACAATTTATAAGGATTCCTTTTGTCTAATTACATTCATTCATCTTGTTACATTTATTAAGATTTAATTATATCTAAGTTTATATTGAAGTAAGGGAATTCATAGTTTTTAAATAGAATCAAAAACAGTTAAATTTTAATTAGTAAGAAGTCATATTGTAATTGTTTTATGTTTAATTCCATGTACATCGGTTTCTACATGATCACATCATTCTATTTATAGCTGCAAGGTTAGCGTTTGAGGAATTTACTTGTTTTTGTAAAATTACGCGTTTTTGAGGGTGATATGGAAAGCGCGAAGAAGAATAGAACTCGTCTTTACTTCTAGTTCCCAGTGGGGAATGTTAAATGAAGGACTTCCGGATGAAGCATCCTAGGCAACGGATGTAATATGCGTCCCATTTTGTTTGTTTTAATATTATTCGGGAGGGTGTAATAGATTCATAATAAGTAAAGTAACTTGTTGAAGTATTCCTTTTCCAATTTCGTTACACTATGTGCGTGCTTCTCCAACTTGACTATCTAGAATTAAAGAATTTGCACCTGTTGGGCTGTGAATACTTACACCGGCTCTGGTAGATTGGCATGCGGTAGGCTTCCGCACGATTTGGTTCGGTACTTGTAAAAACTGTGTAGCTAATTTAATAAAGAACATTGAAACAGGAACTCTTAATTTGTAAGGTATTGCATTCAATTTCGTATCATTTTATTCGACTTTTGATGCATCTAAGTTGTCTGGTGCACCACGTTCTTCCGCTTTCATGAATTTCACGATTTTTAAGTTGCTGCGATATTTTTGTAAGCTGCTCTAGTTTTTTAAACTTATAATAATTGTTATATTCGAATTTTGTTGTTGAAAATATTTTAAGCTAAAAAAACACCTTTAGTACAAATTTAAATTGATAATAGTTTTCAAAAGCATTTTTTAAATAAGCAAACTGCGTAAAGATTGTTATTATTACCATTTCCTATTATTTAGATACCCAATTAAGAAATAGAAAAATGAACAGCAGCGAAGTAACGATGAGGTAACGGCGCCTTATTTAGGGACAACTTTATTAATTAGACCGGAAATTCACGACTCCGTTAGAATTTAAAATTTAATAATTTTGTGTCAGGGGCGGGTTCATAGCACCTGTGCACCGTACTTTGATGAGCCCCCAAAAGAGGCTAAATATACAAAATTGAAAAAAATATCAAATAACATAAAAGTTTCTTGCGCCCAGGTCCCTTTACATAGAAGGCCGGCACTGTGCTTGGTGCCACATGAAGAAAATAGACTTTTGTCACGAAGTCATTATATTTTATTAATTTTACTCAAACCAGTTTTTAAGAATAATAATTATATTATATACTTTAACAAATAACAAAAAAACTTCTGCTAAGCTTAGATGGGAACACTTGTTTCCGATTTACTTTAAACAGATTTTGAAAGGTAAGTAATCGACAATATGTAAACTTGGCTATGCCATCAACCGAAGAATTTACGTTCCGACTTAATTCAAAGTAAGTTGATTATACAAGCTTTCCGAGAAATAAGGCTCATTACATTAACGCCAAATACATTTTGATGTATGTGACAGAAACTAATACTCTTTCCTGAATAGTGTACGTCAAAGTTTTGAGCCCAATCCTGCTTGTTGGTCTGCGCTTGTTCATAAAACTATTAGACTATTGTAATTGTCATTTATTCTGTGGTATACATTACATGATGCATACGAATTAATAATCATAGACGTTGTCAAAACTAGTGTAAGTAAACCTGTAAAAGTACCCGAATTGTATAAAAATCGCGATTATAAAAACTGATACAGTTTTGCGCGTTTTAATGCTATTAATATTTAAGTACAAAGACTAAGAATTCGCGGTGTGCGGGAAATATTTAATAATTAAAATTAATTATATATATAAATGTTTGTAAATCCAGTAGCTTGCCTAATTAGAATTAGACAAACTACAAATAATGTATTTAGTTAAAATAAGTGAAGTAATTGTATATATCAAATAAGATGTCGCCATTTTAAATATTAACATTTTGCAAATTTCAAGTACAGAAATTATCCTAAAGCGAAAGAAGCAAATAGTTATGCTAGTGGAATAAACATACCGTGTCCTAAATTAGCATATAAAGAGCGATGCAAAAACGCTTAGGATATACTTCGACTCCAACTGCGGAGCCGAGGACCACGATATACTTTAGCTTCAACCGCGAAGCGATATACCTCGACTCCAACCGCTGGGCCGAGAACATCGAGCCGCACGGTCATGGTGGTGGTCGCCTGATGAATTAACCTTTGATTTAAAATATATAACCGAGCCGAAAAACCTAGTTTTCGCTTGGAAGCTGTTCAATCTTTCCGCTATTGTCGACGGAGCTTTGTTGCTAGGGCAACCAGCATCGTCCTCGAAGGTTAATCACGATCCTTCAGTTAAACAGTTGCTTGAGCGATAAGGTGACTGAAGAATCCTGAAAATCACCATCGTGCACTGTGCGAGGCCCGTCTAACTTTGTTCGTCGCAGTTAAACGTACGACTCGACGGAGGAATCCAGTAGACCCACATAAAGAGCTCGTAAGCGTCGCCTTTTGTTGCCCGTGCCATAAGAGCCGGCGTTACGAGGTATACAGACCGCAGAAGGTATATGTGATAGGAGCACATAAAGTTCTTTAGGTCGATTGTTAAACCATTTGTGTATCGATGTAAGCAGCATTGCTACGAGACACGTTCTTAGACACCTTCCAAAAGCATTCTAGCATTTGTTTAAGGCCTGTAGAAGTTAATTACCGTTGGTTGATTGCCTTTTTATGAGAAGTGCTAATTAATTAATTTTATTGATACTAATTTAATAGTACCATCCGTCCGTTGCTAAAATTAACACTAACTGAAACAAACTGATCGCCATCAACGATAATTAAGATATTCATTGATTGAGCTTTACGAATTAAAATTCAATATTTAATTGCCATCGTTGTAAACGCGAAAGAACAGCTAAACGAGCATTTCATTTAGTTCACTTTGTACATATTTGTTGTAGTATTAAAGAACGTTTACATAATTGGTTTGAATCTTTCGTTCTTATTTTGTATATAACTATTTTGAACCTCTCATACTCATCTTGTAAATAATTTTTATTTGTAATTAATCATCCATTTATTTTTA